>JAEAOA010001666.1:0-21153 GCA_016746295.1 Potamilus streckersoni | reverse complement strand
ATTAAAACCCCGGGGAATATACGGGTTTCCCTTTGATTTATATATAAAACAGCCATGTTATTCCCCCATAGTCCCGAGAGTGGATAAAAAATTTTAACTTTTCCTTTGGGGTTAAAAGGGTTTTATACCAAACACTTTAAATTTCCTTGGGAGGCTGAGTGACCCAATAATTTGGTCCTATTTTCAATTCCCACTTTCCAACCCATTTTAAAATTTTCCATTTTTAAATTCCTTTTGTCCCCCAAAAAGGAAATTTTTCCCCTGTTTGACATTAAGGCCCTCATTGAGGCCAAATTTTCCCACCCCCTTTGGGTTCCCAAAGGTTAATTTTCATTCACTCCATTTTTAAATTTCCACCCATGTTAAATTCCTTTTTCGCCTAATTTGAAATCCCCCTTTTTAAAACAATAATTTCCCTTGTCCGTTTAGTGGCCCCACATTACTCCCAAAGTAATTTGGGATTTGGGGGCCAAATTTTAAAAATTTTTGGGGGGGGGGGGGGGGGGGGTTTTTATTTGGGGGGGGTTTTTTTTTTTTGGGGGGGTTTTTTTGGGGGGGGGGGGGGGGGTTTTTTTTTTTTTTGTTTTTTTTTGGGGTTATTATTAAAAAAAAGGGGGGTTTTTAAAAGAAAAAAGGGTTTTTGGGGGTTTTTTTAGTTTGGAAAATAAATTTTGGAATGAATTTTTTAATTTTTGAAATATGGGAGAAAAGAGTTTATTTTAATTTTTTGGGTTTTTTTTAGGGGGGGGTTTGGTTATAAGGGAAATTTTATAAAAAGGTTGTGGAAAGGAAAGGAAAATTTTTAAATTTTTTGTAAGGGGGAGGTTAAAAAAAAATTTTTTAAATTTTAAAAATTTTTTTTTGGAAAGAAAGAAAAAATTTTAAATAATTTGGGGTAGAAAAATTGGAAGGCGGGGTCCCCGGTTTTTGGGGGCTCATTTTTTTTCACCCTTTTTTTCTGGGTGTTTTTGTAAAAAATTTTAAAACCTTCCCCCAAAACTTTGGGTGATTAAATTTAAAACCCTGGGGACTTTCCTCCAGGGGTTGACACCCCCCCCGCCCTTTTTAGCGCTTTAAGAAGGGCTGAAAAGTACCCCCCCCCAAAAAATCGAAGTGAAAGGGGTTTTGGGGTTTTGGCAAAAAATTTTTTAATTGATTTAAACCAAAGGGAAAGGGACTGTCCCAATTTAACCCTGTTCGAACCCAAATCCAAAACAAAGTGATCTTGTCACCCTTTTGTACAAAAATCGGGGGCAAAAAACCCAACCCTTTGGGAGGGGAAAGACAGTTTTGCAGCCAAAATAAAATTCTAGGGGGAAGAAGACATACAGCTTTTTTCCAAAAATAACGGAAAAAATCTCCAGCAGCGGGGAGGGTGAACCCTACAAATTTTTGGGCCAAAACCCGTTTAAAAGCCTAAAGAATGCCAAATGGAAACCTTTACGAAATTCTTTTTTTAAACCCAAAAAAAAAAAAAAATAAACCCCCCTTTTTTAAACAAATGGAGCCTTAGCGATTTTGTCGCCAATAAAGGGTTTAAAACCCCACCCTAAAATTTGGCTGCCATCTACGTCCCAAAATGTTGTCATTTAAACCCCCCCTGCTGCGGGATTAATAAAAAATTTAAATTTGTTAGCTTTTCAAAAAACGGGACAAATCGATAATATTCACCACGTAGATCAATCAAATTATTTGATATCGGTGAGTGAAAATTAATTTTTTTAAAAAAAGAAATCATTTTACATTGCATATAGACTGGATTAGTCGGTTTTCTAAACCCAATTTAAAAATTGGGGGGGGTTTGCTGTTGTAAAAATGAATAAAATTTAAACCCTTTTGGGGGTTTGATTTGTTTTGTTCCATATTAATTTGTTTAATTTCCCTTCGTTTAAACACACACGTTAATTTAAGTGCGATCACCGTAAATATTCACATTGTTGGGTTGCGATAGGGTCTACCTCGCCGTGGGGGGGAATTTTTATAAGTTTAAAAAAAATAGGTTTCGGCTGGCTATCTTTACATGTTTGATAAATTTTTTTTAAAAATCCTTCGCGAGGGCAGTTCTGAGTTTTTTTTTTAAAATCGGGAACATTTATCCGGGAAATTTTTAAAATTTTGGGTTTTTTCATTTTTTAATTTTTTTAAAAACTTGACTGAGTAGTTTTTGAAATGGGGCTTTTTTTCCCATCAGTGAAGAGTTTTAAAACCCTCGAAAAAAATTTTTCCCCCAATGTCATTGATGTTTTTAATTACCCGCGGTTTACTCCCACTAGTAAACTCGCTTGTGGGGGGAAAAGCCAGATTTTTAACACGGTAAAAGCAACAAAAAAATAAATTAAATTTTTTCTATCAAGGATGTGATTTTTAAATGTCTACAAATGTTACTTTTTTTCATGTTTTTCCGAATTTCCCCTTTCCTGTGGGTTTTTAATCAAAAAAAAGGGAAATTTTCCTCCACACATCTTCACCAAAATTGATTTTTAAATCAAATATTTTTTTGTGAAGTTTTTATCCTCGAATTTTTTTAATTTTTGGGATGGTTTTTAAAGGCCCTTTTTCCCTCAGGGACTAATCGATTTTATTAGGCTGGGGCGGGGGAATTCCCACACTTTTTTTAAGGGGGGTTTTTCAGGCCACCCTTTAATACTTTTCTTATTCAACTGTTATAAATATTTTACAACGTCCCCAGGAGGGGGCCCATTTAAAATTGTAGATGATATTTTTGGTTCATGAACGGTTTACGCAATTTTTTTTTCTTTTTTATTTAATGGATTTTATTCTACTTTGGAAATTCCCTTTTTAATTTGTCAATTTGATGGGATCCTTTTGGGTATTAAAAACCAACTTTCCCAATCGGGTGTCTTTTTTTTATTCCTAATGCAAATCCAAAAAATTTTTAGGCCCTCTGACCCCCCAAAAGGAAACCCGGTTAATATTAGGCCAACTATGATACACCCCGAAATTTTTTCCCAAACGCGTTTCCCTTTTACTGAAACGGTTTGGGGAAAAAATTCACACTGAATTTAGGGTTTTTGACGATTTTGTTTAATCATACTTTTTTTCCGCGGAGGGGTATTTTCTGCTATCCGCAAAAAGTATTAAATTCTTTGCGACTTATTTTTAAATTATTTATAATTTTCCTTTTTTTGAATTTGATAAAAAAAACGCTGGGCTTTGTTAATCTTTTGTATCAAAATACGTTTCATCGCGGAAAAATTCGTTTTTGGGAAATTTTATCGATCATCAATCGATGTGCACAACGAGGTAATTGTGAGTAACCTTTAGAACTGCTTGATTTTTTTATATAAAATTCTTTAAAGTTTTTTTTGGGAGAACACGATGATATTTTTTTTAGTAATAGCATTTGAATTCCAGAAAATTTTTGCCCCCCCGGGGAAATAGAAATTGGGACAGCAATGGGAGCTCCCTTTGTTATGAAGATATTTAAAACCAGCCCCGGCCATTAAAACCAATCCCGAGTATCCTGAACTTAAATTAGGGAATTCTCCTGCGTACTTTTTAATTTTTATTTAATTCTAAGGAGGGGTTTTGATTTTTTGTTAAGAACCCCTTTGACATATCATAGCGATATTGCGTTTGAGGGGAATCATATTATTTTAAAATCTCAAAGTGGTTTCTAATTTTTAAAAATTTCAAAATTTGATCAGCTAAAAAAAATTTTCCAGTACCATCAAATGTGCTTTTTTAAAAAATTAGGATCATGCTTTTTTTTTGTAAACCTTTTTGTATTCTCTAGGTAAATTAGCCCGGTGAAATCACGTTGTTGAAACCATATGAAGTCGTGATGATATTTTAAACGATTAAAAAACCACAAAAACCCCCCTTAAATACCCTTTTACACAAAAAAAAAATTTTTAAAATTCCCCTTTTAAATTTAATCCAAAAACCAAAACCCTTTAATTCAAATTAAAAAAACCCCCCCCCTCCCCCCCTCCGGAATTTTTTTCCCTTCAAGACAAGATTTTTTTAATTTTGTAATACCCTTTGATAGATTTTTTTAATACAAATTTTTAACCAAAAAAATTTACTAAACCCATATCATTAATTTTTTTAAATTTATTGGATTTAATTTCATAAAAATTGGATTTAATTTCGCAGAGATGGGGGAGGTTTAAGCTGGTTTTTCCAAAAAAATTTATTGAAATTTTTCTACGCGGGGAAAATTATATGTGTTATAGGTTTTTAAATTTTCTTCTTTTTAAATTTTTTTTTGCTTTCTGGGATTGTAGAAAACAAGTCCCCTGGTTTGAGTTTTCCACATTTAAAATAAAAACGTTTTTGTATTTTTAACAAACGTAAACGTCTTCGTATTAAGAAATAAATTCCTTTTTTCTTTACTAGATTTAAATTTTTGCCCTGGGATCTTGAAATAAAACTTTTTCCCCCCGGGTTCTACACTTGACAAATTTTAAATGCCCGGGCGATTTTTTTTCGATTTTTTTTTTTAACACTTTCCCCAGCGAATTTTTATTGGTTTTCTTTTTTTTTTTTTTTTTTTGATAAAGGACGCCCCCAAAAAATTTTCAATTTTTAATAGGGAAAACGTTTAACGTTTTTTTTAATCAAACGCTATCTTTTTTGGCCTTTTCCCTGCTATATTTTTTTTTAAACAAAAATTTTGGTGGGGGGTTTCCTTTGGGAAATTTGATACTCTGAAAGGGCATTTTTAAAATTTCACGACCGCAAAATGGGGGATCTTTTAAAATTTTGGGGTGTTGGTACGTGGAAAAAAAAATTTGGGAGAAAACCTTTGTTATTGGGGTTTAACAAATCCCCATGAATTTCTTTTGGTGGAGTTTAATCCATAGAATCAAAAAAAGACAATTCCACGTGGAATCAATTGCATAATTTGGGCCCAATGATTCCTTTTCCGCTCTGGTTTTCAAGATTGATAATACCCCCTTTTTTATTTTTCATTGGTTTTGGGCGGAATTGATCTCTCATGAAAACTTCTAAAGTTTTTTTTGATAATGATTTTACAGATAATTAAATCAAAATTGGGCCATTGGTGAAAAAACCAGGGGTTTTTCCCCTAAAGCCGTTCCGGGGATTTTTGGGCCCCTTTCCCCCCGTTCCAATTGTGTGGGGTTCCTGGGAGTCCTTTTGGAAAACCCCTTTTCCTTTTTTTTTACCTTTTCCCCGTCCTTTTTTTTTAGGGCCCCTTTCCTGCAGCAAATACCCAAAGGTTAAGCTGCCGCCTTCCCCCAACCGCTGGGAGCCGCTGCAAAAACAAGCCCGGAATAGCACTTTAAAAGCGGGAAAATAAACCCCCCTGATTTTATCATACCGGGATTGCCGCTTCGAAAAAACAAATTTTTAATCCCCGTTTGTTCTTTAGGCATCAAAAGGGAAAAGTTTTATTTGAAGATCTTCCCGTGATAATTTTGTTTCCCCCACCGGACATTTGAGGGGGGTTTCAGCGTTTTTTGTAGTTCCACCCCAAACCCTTTTGAAAACTTTGATTTAATTTCTTGACCTGACCATCAGGGGGGGGCAAGGCATTAAAAAAATTTCTATAGGCATTTTTTTCTAAAATGTAATTTACACTTTCCCAATTTATCTTATTGTGAAAATCCCAAATACATGTTTTTGGGAAAAACAAAAGAATTTTTTAAAAAATTACATGTTTTCTTTCTGGGGCAATCATAAAATCTCATTTGGGCCGCCAACCCTTCTAAAAACATTGATTTATCACTGAGAAAAGACCCCAAAATGCTCTATAATCGGGTATACCAGCAGGGCGTTGTTAAACCCCAGCTTTGGGGGGTTTAAAAAAAAAACAGGGTTTTCTCATCCTTTCCCCCAATTTTCCCAATTAAAAAAAATAAATCGGATTAAAGGGGGCCCCAAAAACAAATTTGCGGGGTTTTGCAAACCAGTTAAAAACATTTTTATCACGAAACCCCTATACCGGAAAAATATTCTATGATTACACGAGCTATTTGTTGTTTTTCATAATTAAGAAGTACAATCTCTGCTGGCTCCCTTGTTGGGCCGTTTATTCCGCCCCCTTCCCCTAATCCTATTTTGGTCAAAAAAATCATATACTAATTTCTTTCGACCACTGAAATTTTGGCCTGTAACGGGTAAAGAATGACGTGGAGCTGCCCCCTTGTTTTGGGGGCTAAGTGCCTTTTAAAAGTCCATTTACATTATCCGTTCGGATCCCGGCCCCCTGTTGTTACCAACTTAGCCAAATTTTTTCCCCCTGGGGTCCCCCAAAAGGGTAAATAATTCTTTCCCCCTTGTTTAAAGGTGGTTTTCAAGGCGGTATCCATAGAACCAAATTTAAATTTAAAATTTAATTTACATCATCAAAATCATCCTCCAAGGACCGTTTTCATCATTTTTTTTCTCCTTTGCACAACACGACCGTATTCTTTGCTCCTTTAAAGAAATTTTCCCACATTTTTAAAAGAATCCGAATTTTTTGATTTCGGGGTTGCACATGCCCCCGGGGGTTTTTGTCCTTTTAAAAGCTCCTTTTCGTTTTTGCAAATCCCGATTTAAAATTTCCATTAACCCTTTTTTTAAAAAGTCGAAATCAACGCCTGGCGGGGGGTTTCCCCGCTCTGGAATTTGCTGCGAGTTTTTTGATTTACCCCGGCAGTACTTTCGCCAAAATTTCCTTTCTTTAATAAATTTATAATTGGGTTTGGAGGGTCAGAAGTATCCTTTTTTTTTTTTTGCAAACATCTTTGAGGGGCCCCGCCGAATTTTTGTATAAAACATAAAAATAATTTTCGCAAGTCCCATTATGTTGTTTTCAATATCAAAAATTTTGTTCTTTTGATTCCAAATTTTTTTCCCTTTAAGATATATCGCCTGTTAAAAAAGCGCCCTAATGCCATTATTTACGAAACCAACCCCATATTTGGGTTTCCCCATAGGTGTATTAGCTGCAACATTTGTTACAAGATCTCCTTCTACTTCAATAAAGCCCCAAAAAGGCAAAAAAATATTATTGTATTTTTGAACTTGGGAAATTCAACCCCCCCCCGTTATTAGGCTTCTTGCGGAAAAGGATAATTTTGATTGTTAATTTTAGAATTTTTCTTTTTCACCGGCGCTGCCCTATCAAACGTGGATCAGCAATTTTTTTTTAAAGGCATTTATACTAATAAGTATCGTTTTTCTAAATCATTTTCTTTTTTCGATTTCCTCCAAGACCGCTTCCCGCTATCATACTTGCAATATTAAATACAAACTGGTGAAGTCCCTTGTAATGATGCTAGTTTTTGTTTTCCAAATGCGTTATTTTTTCCTTTAATGACATTTGCAGGCATCATTGTTGGTTTAAGGTAGCGGGGGGTGGTTTTCGTCCCAACTAATTTCACCAATGACGTTTTTTTATTCTTTGCGGTAGAAAAGGCCGTTCCTGCAAATCTCCAACCCGCATTAATTCCCTTATTACGAATAACATCAATGGGTTTTCCTAATTGTTTAGCAATTGGTGCTACTTTTGGGGGGTGTTTTTGTGAATAAACCCGCTATTTTTGGGGTTTTCCCGGCCCCTCTCCATAGTAAAAGCCTTATAAAGGGCCCAAACCTTGAGTTTTTCCCCATTTCCCGATTTTTGGTTTATTGTGAAATTAAAAGGGTTAAAAAATCATTCCCAATTTTAAATGACCCCTTTTTTAATTTCCTTAAAAACAATTTCAATCGCTATAAAAAACCCCTAAAATTCCCCCCGGGTTTCCGTCCCCTTAACTCATCCAAGAGTTCCGTTTCGAAAGAAAATAAAATTTTCCCACCCTTTGGGAAAAATCGGGTTTTTGCAAATATCAAAAATTTCATTAGTTTTTTCGAAGGGGTTATTCCCAGCTCGCTTACCCCCCATAAGAACCCAATCGGATAAAATTAATTTTAAACCCCAAAAAACATATAAACTTTTCCAAAACCCTTTTCCCCAATTTTTTCCAAACTTTTTTTTCCTAAAAAACATTAAACTTTTAATTTTTAATTTCACCCCCAAAACCCAAACCCCACCTCAAACCCCCCCTTTTTTTTCTTAAAAAAAATTTTTTTTTTTTTTAAAAAACCCCCCCTAACCCCCCAACAAAACCCCATTTAAAACCCCATTTTTTAAAAAAAACCAAATTTTTTTAAAAAAAAAAAACCCCCCCCACCCAAAATAAAAAAATTTTTTTAAAAAAAAACTTTTAAAAACCCCCAAAAATAACCTTTTTCCAAAATCCACCCAAAATCCATATCCTTTAATTTCCCCAAAAAAATTTCATTAAAAAAATAAAACCTTTTTCAAAAATTTTTCCCCAAAAAACCTTTTTTATTAAACTTTTTTTAATAAACCAAATAACTTTAACTTTTTAAAACCCCTATTAAAAATTCCCCAAAATTTTTTTAATTTCCCTATTTTTTTAAATCCCCTAAAGCTTTTTAAACCCCCTGAGTTTTTTTTTTTTTCCCAAACTTTTCCAAAACAAACAATATTAAATTTCGCTCCTTTTTTAAAGGGGTGTTCGCCGTTATAGCACGTTTTTGTTGCAAGGGTTCTATCTTTAGTGGGGTTTTGTTACAGGGCAAAACCCCTGTTCCTCCCAAAAGAAAAATCGTCTGCGCGCTTTTCTAAGTTTTTTGTTTTATCTCGCACGTCATCTCGAATTGGTATAAACTTTTTCAGTAATGCTAACCTCTCACGGGCTAGTCTGGTAGTTAATGCTTCTGATGTCATTATTGGAAATGCTAACGTTTTTTCAATTGTGGGGTTCAATACTTGCATCAATCAAACGTTTTATAGATTTCTCTTTCAAAGCAATCTCTGACCGAACTTGGTACTGTTCCCCGAGTTTCTTTCTAATGGCTTCAACTATACTAAATAGCCGAATGAATAAATTAATATCATTGTTATACAAAGAATCATTAACCGCTTTTTGGATTCTTTATATCAGTGAATACATTTTAGGTAGAACATATCTTCCACGTTTCAATTGTATATCAATTTGTTCAAATTCATTCAAAAGTCTGTCTTCATTCAAAAATTCAGAAAGTACGATTCCTTGATTTCTTAAATTTGATATTTCTGTGATGATAGATGTAATATCTTGAAATTCCATTTATTGAATATTATTACTAATGTATTTGTATCTTTAAAATATTTTTATATACAAAAAAAAAAAAAAAAACATATACAATGCCTATCCCTTCCTCATTCGAGTTCCGAGGCAAGGGAGGCACATACATTAAAGACTTATACAATACCCTAACTCCCCAATCGAGTTCAAAGGCGGGTTATATGGGTATTAGACGTGAAATCCAAGTGATTTCTTTACAAACATTGAACATATAACATAAAGCCTCATTTGGAACCTCTTTCGCGCCAAACGACGTCAAAGAGGCCCAGAGGGGGGACAGTACATTACATATATACAATGCGATTATATAGGATATACATTGAATGAATATTTACAATGAATGAATATTTACAATGAATGAATATTTGCAATGCGATTATATAGGATTTACAATGAATGAATATTTACAATGCGATTATATAGGATGGTTATATATACAATGAAATGATAGGATGGTTATATATACAATGAAATGATAGGATGTTTATATATACAATGAGATGATAGGATGGTTATATATACAATGAGATGATAGGATGGTATGATAGGGACAGTACAGGACGATACAAACATGAAACGACGGGGCGGACCTACACCCAATCTGCCAATCAAAAGCAACCCAAGAAATTAACCCTGGTTGCAGTTGAAAAAATTCAACCACACCATGTCAATGGCGTGGGAGTTTTGATTGGCAATATTGGGCTTCGTTTTAAAGCCCCAAACTTATTACGACTCATATTATATATAAGGTGAACTAATACTGCAGTGTCAATGTGTAGGTGTGTATTTATTTTTCTAGCATTTCATAATGAATATTGTGTAGTAATTTCAATGGAAGCTAAGTATTTAAATAAAACATTAAAACAAGAAATACAACTGTTAAATAATAGCAATTTTTTTATTAATTTCTATAATATTACGATTAAATAATCGTAGTAATAATGGATTTACATGACGAGATAACTCCGTAATGGGGATCCCTGTCAATTCAGGACCTGCTATTTCTTGAATCGAGAATGATATTTTTCTGAATTTTATTACACATAGCCACACTAAAAAAACTAAACTACATGTAGCGCGTTTTACTACCCTGACCTCACATACAATCTATTTTAATTTGTAATTATAAAGTAATTTCATTTTCATACAAAATCTAAACAGCGCTGTTAACGCTGTCCTTGTAATTGGGATTTTTAAAAAATCTATTAATAGAACCCTGGCCCAGTGTCTTGTCTTACACGCGCGCGTTCCGGTACAATAACTATATTTACTATGTGGCTGTTCCGGCTGTTCCAGTTATTGTCATTTACTCTTTTAATGCAAATATAAGTGAATATTGCGAATAAATATTGAAAAAAAAATATGTACACAATGATATTAACGCGCGAAACGTTTTTAGTGTTTTGCCCTATGGTAATTGATCTGAATGGTAAAATCATGCAAAAATGACTAAAATAGCATAACTCACTATTGAGAGTTATCTTGTAAATAGGAAAACTTTATTCTATGTCCATTTTTCTTTGAGATAGCTGTTTGATAAATCCCTTCAGCAACTTTTCGTACTGAAGGAATACATATTCCAAAATATTTTCCCGCAGCATTCATTGAATGAAAAACTCTTTCTTCATTCGTCGTTGTACCAAATGACTGTACTGGTCTCTTTCCAACTGACTTACAAGTCCCTGTCTTTCCTTTTTTTATATTCTCTCTTTGAGAAATACACTGTAAATTTTCAAGAGAATTATTTTGAATATTAGAATCAATGTGATCAATAACACAGCCATCTTTAATCGGTCCCATATAACACTCAAAGACTGCCCTATGACAGAAATATCCCTTTCCTCCAGCAGTAAATTTCAAGTATCCTTGACTATTAACATATCCCACGGGTTTCTTTAGTCTACAGTGTCTAACAACACCATTACGAGATATTTCATAATTAACAAGTATTGGATGTGGTCTGAATTCTTGCTCCATTTATAATTTAATAATACTATTTGTCTAATTCATTATTTGCTTTAATTATAAATCCATTAATGTAGTCTTGAGGGGTTTTTATGATTTTGTCTTTGACAGAGTCATGGTTAGGGTCAATGATAGCGTTTTTTATTCGTTTATCATAATAACGTTTCAATTCTCTAAACCGCTTACCCCCACAATTGATACATAATTGTGATTTTCCTCTCACACCCACCCCACAATTTATGCATGGGGACGGACCTGTCGAATTATTTCTGACACTCTGTAAGTGATATCCACAGAATTCACCTCTACACGATTTATTGCATGGGGTTACTGATCCGATCATAAGCCATTTGCAGTGATTCATTATAAATAAACAAACTTTTCTATTTAAATAAATGTCTTATTTATATGAATGAAGAATTCAAGAGATTAGCGGCAATCAAGCCTTGGAAAAATATTAAATTCAATCTTGATAGAACTCTCGAAGATGTACCAAAAGAGAGAATAAATAATAGAAGTCTGATTAGAAAAATACGAGATTGTGTTCATGAGTTTAAACAGGATGGTGCATCACACACCTGGTCAACATTTAAAATTGATGGTGTTGTTGATGCTAGAATGAATGATGAAACAGCAGCTATGATACTATCACAACTTGGCAATAAAAGGTATTTTCTCAGAGTGAAATTCATTATCAATTTAGAATCGGGCGAATGGGTTATAAGAGACAAGTTTGAAGCAATTCTCAAAGATAGGACAACAGTCATTGTTAGCCGTGATTCCAGACCAGGGCTGTTAACTGGAATTGATAAACCATACTATGAAAAAGCGTATCCAGAAACAGCAGTCGTTTAAGGGATGTATCCGTTAAATAAACCTGACATTGGAAAACTAGCACCAATGAAACAGTCAACATCAGTGGAAAAGCCACTCAACTGTGTGGCACAACGAGTCTTAGAACACTTTACAAATGCACTCCGTGGGAATAAATTAACCGATCTAAGACATAAAAAAATAGATCAATGGGAGCTAACAGTGAAAGAGAACGGAGCAACTATTTCCGATATAGCTAGATTGGAAAAGTCGTTGAGATTTCCGATAACCGTTTTAACGATAACTCGCGAAGTATTATACGAATCGAAATACAATAAAAACGGAGCTCCAATCAAAATTATTGATCATAACAAGCACGCATGGACATCCGCGGTTACAATATTCCCGCGAGAGAGAACAGTGAAGTATATCCCAGAAGAATTCACCAAGGATGGCATTCTCACTGAAGAAAGATTATTCGATGCTATTGCTAGTTTGTGCAAAAACGACCCTGTATCAGTATGGCTACTTCATAGTTTTGAAGATGAAGAATGTCAATTCAATAAATTTGTGAAACCTAACGGTGAATTATATCGCAGTGAAAGTCTACATAATAGGATGAAAAATCTAGCAATAAGTCTCAGTGAAAACGCTAGCGTTTTTAATGAAACATCCGAAGATTACGAACAGTTACTTACAAATTGTTTTACAATTCCATCGGTTGCAGCTCATTTTGCAAGAAAAAAAATAATTGGAAACCAACACGAAAAGAGTTTTTACAGGATGTTCAATCCAGCTGTTTGGAATATTATCATGGCGGTCTATGGAACGTTAAATACAATCGTGAGAGTATGATATCAGTTGATATCGTTGCCTGTTATCCAGGAAGTTTTCTAGGATATGGATTCGCTGGTGAGTATTTTAAACGGTTTGGACATCCCACACATGAAATGACTCGCGTTGCTATTAATGGACCACTGCCTGATTTTGATTTGACCGGTTTTGCTTGCGTAATATCATTTGAATTCGCTGAAGGACATCATCCGTATTGTTATGTTTGGATTGGTAGACACATGGCTGAAAGGATGTGGTTACCAATAGTGTTATTGCGATATATGATTGATTATAAAATGTTAGTTTCGTTGATTGTCAGCGAAGCGATTATCTCATATCAAAAACAAACCAATGTCTGGTTACCAGAACCAGAATGTCTTGATAGTATAATCGATAAGTCTAGAAAACATATTGATGCTGACGAGGAGTACATCATTGAATGGTCAAAAAAGATATTTAATCAACGAAATAGTGAAGCAAAGGATCTTGGCCGAAGAATAATCGGTAAATTTACACAAGGTGGAAAAAAATTTAACTTTAAAAGACAATCCTCACGATTGATTATAGATGATGCCGAATACGACTTCGTTATTAAAGATGCAGTAGAGAAAAATAGATACGCAAATTGTAAAACAGCCTTCTTGTCCAATAAAACAAAGTTAGGTAGAATTGTTACTTACAGTGATGGAGAAAGCTCTGCATATCTACATTTGAGAGCTTCTATGCTGGGTTATGCATCTATCAATTTATTTGCAATGATAAATAGATTTCCTAGTATAGCAGTCAGAGTTGCAATTGATTCAATGTATGTCGATAAAAAATATATCAAAGAGATAACTAAATTTACTAATAGCGAAGAGACTTGGGGAACATGGCGAATTAAACATGAAATACAACGCGATTATTCTGAATCAGCAGACGTTGAGATTAAAAGCAGTTACCTGAAGAACGATAATTCTATCAGTGAAAAATCCGAAGGATTTTCTATGTCTAAAGCACCACCGATATCAGATCCAATTTGTAGATATAAAACAGTTTATTTAAACGGTTGTGGTGGATCTGGAAAGACAACACGTGCGATAGAATTATATCGAGAGAGAACGTCCATGATTGTACTCACACCAACCCATAGACTAGCGAGAGAGATCAAACAACGAAATGTTGAAGCTTGCACGTATCATAGTTTTTTTCGATACAAGGGTGATGCTTGGACTCCTGAGCGAATGGGTGAGAAATTTATTCCAGCGGTTATTATTTGGGATGAAGCATGTACTGTTTCAGAAGATGTATTAAAAATGTTTCTTGATTGGTTATTGCAAAATGATACAAAAGTTATATTGTGCGGCGATCATGGTCAACCACCACCATTTGTTGGTAGAAGTCCACATAATTGGTTAAAAGGATTTGTTGATTATTACGAAGAAATTGATACTGACTATAGAGCACTCGATGAGCAGTTACGTGAGTTTAAAAAACTAATTAGATTACAACCCGATAGAATTCAATGTGAAGTAGCGCGTGAAATAATTTCTGAAACACCTTTGAATGATTTTTGCGTAGTAACACTCCATATAGGATCAGTAGCTCTTCTTTTACCGCCTTCAAGCTCTCCTGGTTCTTATAAATATCTCACAGTAACATCACCGAGAAGTGGCTGAGTGCTAACCCGCTGCGGTTGTTCGGGAATATATTCTTTTTTATTGCAATATTTGGTTTCATATTAATAGTTCGAGTAATCTCGTTATTTAACGCTGCAACTACACTCGGTAACCTTTGGACCCATTCACGAGATCGTTTTTCTTGGATGAATTCTTTTGCATATTGATATCCAAATAACCGTTCTGCAAGAGTTCGATTAAATCGTTCTACAATTGCCTGATCACGATGTAACGCAGTATGTCCCCGTCGTATTGTAACACTATGAGTTTTCATTGTTGATAGAACAGCACCTTGAAACTCTTTGCCAGGATCAACTTGTAATAGATTTGGCCATCTTAGAGGACCTCGTCTATAAATCCTTTCAAATGCAGAAGCGACTTCAGAAGCTGACTTTGTTTTCAATGGTTCTGCTTGTTTAAATCGACTCGCAATATCAACTACAGTTAGCGCGTATTTGTAACCATGGTCATGTGGTAAAAACAATAAATCAGCCTGATGAACTTCATTGGGTACGGTAACATCAAAATGAGAATAATTAATTTGTTTAGGCGGTGGTAGATAAATTTGCCATATAGCCTGTTTGGATAACCAATCTTTTGCAGTGGATTTTTTCACTTTTGCAGCGTTAGCGAGTTTACTAATTGCTGCTTTTCCCTTCCAGTATCCTTTCGGAGAATAATAAATAGATTCCATACTATAAAAAACACTAGTGTTTTCAATTACCAGCACCTAACACCAATTTGCCTTTCATAGCTGATTTGACCAACCATGAAGCCAATTTTTCTTTGAAGGATTTATCGGGAATAGCATTTAACGCATGAATTAATTTTACATCCGCGATATGTCTTTGTTGCAAATTATTGCTTTTATATGCAACATCATGAGCATGACATGCCTTATCAATAGCATTTATCGGATACTCACCAGGCCGGGGCTGATTTTGATCATCAAGTCTGATATCTAATCTCGTTCCGGGACCACAGTAGCTATATCCTGGAAGGTGTTTTTCTCCGGGGTATTTTGCCCATGGGGTTCCGGGGAGTTTTCCAAGTTTTGCGGCATTATCACCTCCGAGTTGCTTTGTTTTAAAAATCGAAATTTTTTTGTACCACATGTTACACACTTACCAGTAAGCGCTAGTCTATTGTTTTTAGTTGTAATGGTTGTCTGATCGGTTGTATCAGTACGCTGTTTACACTTAACACAATATAGATCCATAATTTATATATAGCGTTATGAATATAATTGATTTTTCAGCGACTAAAAGAAGAGAACCGGTAAAACACCACGCAGCGCTTCCGAATTCTGTCCGTGCCATTATAATCGGACCATCTGGATCAGGCAAAACACAATTGCTGCTTAATTTGATAGTGCGATGTATGAAGTGGGATAAATTATATTTAGTTGCCCCATCCGTAGATGATCAACGGTGCTATGAAGTGCTAAAAGATTTTAATGAAAATGCATCAGAACTTAAAGGTGAAAGTGTAATCGACTTTATTACTGATATTAATGATGCACCATGCGTAGATGACCTCGATGGAGACATAAACAATCTTGTAGTGTACGATGATGTAATGTTAGATAATCAAAAGAACCCTGCTAGAGTATTTTCCCGAGGTAGGCATAAAAACACTGACGTGATATATGTCACTCAACGATATACTCAAATTCCAAAAGTGATTCGCGATAACTGTAATATTCTTGCTGTATTCAATGGCGTTGATACACATACGCTACGAAATATTTGGCAAACATGGTGTTCCGATATGGACTTCAATGGATTTAAAAATTACTTTAGTCATGCTCAATCTGTCCCATATGGATTTATAACAATAAATTTACACGACCCTCGGTCACGATATCGTATTGGACTTGATCAAATATTTGGTTAAATAATTTGTATTAATCAGCAGCAGGGAGGGTGAAATGACAACATATTTGCGACGTAGATGGCAGCAATTTGAGGGTGGTTATGACAATGTATTTGCGACAAAATCGCTAAGGCTCCATTTGTAAAATGGGGTCTTTATTTTTTTTTTGGTTAAAATATGAGATTTCGTAGGAAGGTTCCATTTGGCATTCTGAGGCTTTAATCGATTTTGTCGCAAAAATTTGTAGGGTTCACCCTCCCTGCTGCTTCTCCCATCCCTAGTAAGATTGCAGGGTGTGTGATGATTCCTGCCAGACAGCTGAAAGAAAAGAACTTAACATTTGGTATTAAAGAATCCTCCTTCAACAGAAGTGAAAATTAGAGAAGAGAAACCAAAAATGAGAAAAAGGCAAGCAAAAACAATCCCATTAACGTCATCACCACCACCACTGCCCTCAACCACTACTCTTGTGGGACGTCTGAGAGGTAAAACCTTTTTGAAACCACCGCCTCACCCATCCAAAGTAGAATCCCTGACGAGTTGCTGACACATTAAAAATATGGATAATATGCCATAATTATTGAGCATTTACTTCGACCTATACTATCCTTTGGAGTACGGAGGAGTTCAGAAATTGTATCGTGCTGCCAAATGCGACTGAAATGTGTCCGTTTCCTTCAAGTACAACAAGAAATCACGTACACCTTACACAAACCCATTCGACGAGAATGTTCCAGAAGTCGCACCCGAGTGGAGGGCATCGGTCATCTATAGCAAGCCGATTTAGCCGATGTATCTCATGTGGAGTGGAGAACGTGTGCCTAAAACACAAACCATATTATTCTGCCCAATCTTTAAGATGAATTGCGTCATCGTTCTGCAATTGCCAATTAGAGTTTGCAACAAGAAGACATAATTGTGGACCATTCTACTGAGCAGTTGCATCAGTTACACCCAACCCTACCTTGAAATATTATGATGGTCATAACGGGACTCTTCCGAGGAACCACAGTCACCTTCAAAGCAGTCACCACTCAAACAACAACCACAACAATTATATTTAGACACTCCTCTGACCTCTAGTGACCATCGAAAAAACAGTACTCTGCAATTATGAAGAACTATTTTTTTCTTAACTTTACCCAGTGGTAATTATATGAATGTCTTTCCTCAAAACACATTATGCTGCTTCACGACCGAATTACCAGAAGCAATTCCATTGGATAACGAAGCCAATTGGGAAGTGGATTTGGTGGAAATGACTCACCCTACACAAATCAAAAACATCGTTAAAAATCAAATCACTTTCACGGAGGAAGTTTGTGAGGAACAAGTGCAACAAAACTTGGATGAACCGTTAACTGCAGGACACTCTATGAGAACACACAACACCCCAAAATATAACGGTTCACTTGTCTCTTGTCAATTCATGCAGGCTACTATATTAGCTGAGAATATCTAGTGAACACGATTGCTGCCAGGTTCAATTCACTGTTCGGCAAAGTCTTGGCTAAAACCAAAAATTGTGTCACAATCAAGTACCATAAAGTGGCTTGTCGCCTGCTGGTGAATGCTTTAGAGGAAAAGGTGTTTACCATTACATTTTGTCCTGAATTGTATGACATTTTTAGATGAGACTATAAGGTGATGAGGATGATAAACGAAATCTCAACCATTACCAGCAACATGGATTTTGGTTACTAGTTTCCATACCCATAGAAATGAATCAAGGACTCATTTTGATCTTTTCATACTCTGATGTAGTGAAATAGAACGTGGTGGGGCACATTTCCGTATCATTACCGTAAGTCATACCTTTCAAAGTGGATTCTGCCACGAACGCTCACGAGGAATGTGATAACACCTATCACGTTCACCGCGAATTTGTACATCTCACTATTTACCCGTCATTATGCCGTGTTTCAAGACGGTCAACATAAAAGGATATCTGTGACAAAATATTTCCCTCCCGAAAGGGATAATCACGTTGAAAGTCCATTTCCGGAAATGATTCTCTAACAACTTGTAAGCCATGTATCCTGTGTACGAAGGGGTCCATCGACAACGAGGACATGGTTTAGGAGATATGTTGAAATCGGCTGTTCGTTCAGTGACCCCATTTTGAAACCGATAGTGACGTGAGGATTACACGCCTTGAAAGATGCTGCTTTGATACAAGTCAGAATATCATTATGGACAAAGAAAACCCAAAAGAAGCTTTCTTGAGAGCAGGCAAAAGTGTCTTGCTTCAAACGGGCAATGACATTTTACCGAAGGGAAACTCGTATAAATCACCCGGCTACTGCTTTTTCAGACATTCTTGCCTCGCTGACTCCAAAGCAAGGACAAGGCAGAAAGAGACGTCGAAGACACCGCTGCGCAGAACGTCACGCAACCAGAGCTAGAAAAGCTGAGATGAGAAGAACCGTCCGAGAATGAGACGTTTCTGATTATTAAAAAAACAGTTCGAAAAAATGGTGAACCAAGAGTCTTGCGCATATTACAAGTCTGAACTTGATTTGTTTGCCATGCTACCCACTATGACGACAATGCAAGAATCTCAATGGGTAGAATTTCATCCATTCTCCTCTTTTTGACTCATTCAGCTCCCTTCGGGTTTGAAATTAAAGGAAAGCCCGAATAAAACATGGATGTGAATAGGAGTTACTTGTACCTGAAAATCAAAGTGATCAAAACGGACACACACCACTCCAGCAGTTGATGCTAAAGTAGTTTCGTCAGCAATTCCATGCATTTCTTGTTTAGTGGAGTACTTGAATAACAAACTAGTCAGCAGCAGTATAGATACCTACCCTTACCGAGAGTTCCTAGAAAATCTCTTGACGTACGGAAACGAGGCCAAAAGACTCATTTGGATGATGCCTGCGTGCTAGGGAAACCTGACACAGTGGGCATGGACAAGTTTAAAGACTTAGTCCTGACAGGAGATAACGATCTTCAAAATGTGGGTTTTTAGCATCATTGAAAAGAAAATCCTTTCAGGAAGTAGTTTAGAACTGATGGATCGTTTGCATTTGGACATGTGGTTGCAAGACATCTATTTGCTAAACGGAGTGGATATGAACCTGAAAATAAATCTCAACTGTACCGCTTTCCATTTGATGGCTCATACCTGGGATTACAAAACCGCCAACCAGCAAGCCAAACTCTAAGTGAGACGCGTGGAAGTCTTATCTAAAGTGGGAAACGACATCAGCCACGCTATCAGTCGTTCTGACTACCAAGTATCCGACACAACGCGTGGAAATGAAAACCTTCACCATTGAAATTATTTCCCTTGTAAAGTACTATAAATGTTGGCTCCGTGTACTAACTCTAATTCAATTTACATAAGATTGCAATGTTAGACATAATTATACTGAAGCATAATTTAAACTTAGATAAATTATATTAAAAAGCTTTGACAATTTATTATAAATTGAATTATTTTTTTTAAAAATGACTTAATGCAAATTTTTGATAACCATATTACGTTAATCCTTTCGTATTTTATAATTTGAGGACAGCATGAATCAAATACAGATATCGCTTTACGCGATATTCCAAAGCAGAAAGGAAAGTACAATTTTTTGAAGGTCATTACTTGACCTAGATAAAATATAAAGTTATATGTTTGATAATGAGGCATTAGGTCTTGTTAACATAGCAACTAACGATAGGTAGAATGTTCTAGAAAAGGACGCTATTCGAGCTGATTGAGGCGATATACAACCATTAGAAATTATCACTATTTAAAGTATATGTGCTGGATAACTATTTAGAGAATAATATGGATAGTAAGGAAGAAATAAATTGCTTGTTTAGCTGAAGTATATAATTAGCCAAAAACTTGACAACAATACCGGAAGAATATATGCTATCTATAGGCAGTTGAAGTTTTGAATGATAATACTAAAAGCAGATTTATCAAAAGAATCTGAAGCGTTTAAGCAACAGCGAACAAAAAGGATACCTATGGTATTCGCATATCCTCCCGTTGTTGTTTATTGCCGTACCTATTGTAAAAACTAAAAAGCACAAAGGATATAAAATTGCACAAAACTTCTTCATTTCATTCATTTGTCTAAAGCTTCTAATCTGATTGTTGGCAAGGTTTCCATAACATTGTCGACTTATTGGCAGGACCGTAAAGAGCGATCCCGGGCCGTGGGTTATAAAATCACCGAGCCCTTGTTTGTTCTTGTTGAAATAAAAGTTGTCTTTTATAAAATTAAAAAGTGTTGTACGGCCTGTGGCTCCTTAAGTTCAGGGCCCGTGGTTGGGGAATATATTCCTTGGTGTCCCCTTTCTCTTGTCGGCCATGATCATTGGCATTTTGATGGAACCGGAAACGTTCCAGATGAACACAGGGAAGAGACTGTCCAATTCTCTTTCAGTAAAATCTGTGTCGTCTGTGTACAATATCTGCTACATCCAGTTATGATAGTTCTAAAACAAATTCAACAAATAAATACGAGGAACTCTTGTATATCTCTTGTCAAAAATATGCAAATACAAACATTACGTTATTATGTGGCGCAGTAGCGGACAAAAGCTGTTCTACTCATGTCATATTTCCAAAATTCCAAAACCACGTGTTGTATCCAAAATGCTTGTTCTTCAAGTTTTCTAGGTCCAGATTTCAGATTGTATCTGTTAAATTAAACAACAGTGATTGAAAGTTATATTTTCTCTGTCAAGGTTTTAGATTGTGTCGTTTGAATTACACGGTGGTGGTTGAAAATTTAATTTCTTACATCGAGAATTCCTATCTGACATTTTGGTTGAAAGAGTTTATGTTGAAAGTTCCATCTGTTCAATTATACAGCGCTGACCGAAAATTTGATGACCAATATCAACTTTGTCAGATTATATTTACTGAATGACAATGAATT
>JAEAOA010001665.1:558497-679306 GCA_016746295.1 Potamilus streckersoni | reverse complement strand
CAAATTTGACCTGATGAAGAAAATTGTTAAGAAAGCCTCTCGTTATACAAAACATAGAAAACATAGTTGAATAAAGACGTATACGCTCGTATGAAAATGGAATGGGTATTTAGTGTACTCTGTGTAAGCATTTCACACATTGAAAACTACATTGTCTATCAGATTGCGATATCCGAGATAATGACATCATGATTTTGTGGTCTTACTTATGAGGTACAACAATAAATATTCTAAACAAAATTTCAACAATTCTCTCCTAAATGCACCATAAAATAACATAATGGGAAAGGAGAGGTAATCCGATATTGCTTAGCCTGTTTAACATTGAAATGAACTGAGGTGATTGACATTTATCAGTTTATTCACATGTTCACCTGAAATGATCGACGAAAGAAAATGACCAGTATCACTTTGTTGCACATTGGTGAAAAGTCACTTTGCAAATCCAAAATGCGCATACTATGCTATAAAATAGTTAAATGCAGGGTTCCCACGCTACCAGGAAAATAATGAAGTTGGGAGAATTCATTAATATTTCTGCCATCACCTGCAGCTCGAAAACATTATGTAATTGAATTGTAACTAAATTATCGCGAGTTAAATTGATCGAGGTCTGATCTGAATGTTTGAATTTTGCAGTATAGACATTTCGGTGCTTGCCTTTAACATATTTGTTGAGTTAATAAAATCACTCAGTGAATTAGATTCCTCTGATAGACTTTTTGACAGGCAGCTCAATTTCCACATCTTTTCTTATATGGAATGTATGTAAACCAGTTAAGCATCACCGAGGCCAACATCGTGGCATCAAATGGTAACCGATAAAAGATGGATTAGCAATCTTAAATAATGTTAATTAGAGTTATACCAGCATGAAATCAATATGAAATTTATGTATTTTCTCAGAAATGGATTGTTTTAAAATCGTTATGTCTTTAGTCTGCTGAAAGACAATATACAACTACGGTGTTGATGATATTTGACTTGCTACTAGCGATGTGCATTGCTATATGCACAAATACATGTATCTCACAACCCACATATTCATGAGATCATAAATCCAGTAGTTACGCGTTATCAATAATAACACATTTCAAATGTTTGTGAATTGAAATAAAAGAAGTATTTTTGAAAGTCGTATATTAATTGTAATAAAAATACAAAAGACCGAAAGAACACAAAGTTATCTGTACTATTCAGAGAACAACTACATGGGTTTTGTTGTATCACGTGACTAAAACGTTTTCGTATCCTCTGTTTGATCAATTGAATTGGACAGATTGCTGCGACAGCGACAGTTTCCTGTCGTTCTGGAAATATGTTGACACAAAAATGTTCATTTTGGTTTTTACACAAGATATCTGACTTTCATTTAATATAGTTTATTTCTGTACAAAAAATAGAAAAGAGTTGATGTCACGTGACTATTGGAATTCTGATGTCATTTGTTTACGTTTTTGAAGACATGTGACTAGTTCTTGAAATGTCGAATATCGGGTCAGATTTCATTTATGCTGAAGTTTCATCTGGTCCCTATGTGGATTAAATACATAGCATTTATAATTCTTGCCGTGTCTGAGAAAATAAACAATTTTCCAATCTATTTCATGCAGGTATGAATTAATATATGATCACTTAAATTTGCTACGGTTGCTAGTAAGTAAGTACCATATGCCACTAACGCACGGTAGCGGTAAATTCGATTTTTTTTACAATGAAATATTTACCCCACACCCCAAGCAAGATGTCCAAATGTAAAAGTAATAATTGGATGGGAATATTCAGAGGAAACTCAGATTAGAAAACACACTGCTATTCATTTTAAGCTAGCTTTGTTGTCAAAAATTTGAAATCTCTAAGCTGCACGTTGGTGAGAAACTATTACACAGTGGCATGTTGCATGAAGCATCGGTCTCCAATCTTATATAGACCGCAGGAGATATCGGTAATTGTCATCACTTTTATTTATATTAAACAATTACACGAGTCCTTGTATCAAAATATGTTTGTGGACTGGACTGGTTTTTCAAATTACAAGATATGATTTTTCAGGTCTTTTTGAAGGTCTCTTGTTAAAATTTAAATCAACTCTTTTGTAAATGTTTTTCAAATGATGGATTTTTAATAAAATCCTCTTAAGGAAGTTAGGTTGTTGGAACAATCTTATTTGGGTTTTATTGGTACAGATTAATTGAGAGTTGATCTTTTTAGAATTAAAGTTCTTAAAGGAAGCAAAACTTAATTATTTTCTTTATGTTGTTTCCATGTAGCAACACAAGGAATGTCAGCAAGAGAAGCTAGAATATTTATTCCATACACTGAAATGATTTTGCAAGCCAATTTATTGGAATATAGTCCAACTTGTTTGTGTGTTACATTTTATGTCTTTGTACATGATCAACTTTTCTAACTTTGATATTTTGGAGCGTCCTGAAATAGAAACATCTTTGGAAAATGCATGTTTTATAATAAAAAATGTTTTTAGTACCATTTAGTAGTAGTCGTTTATGAACCATGAATAAATTTAATTTCATCCTGGAAAAACTGTGGAAATGAACTGGAAATTGTATCTTTATAAAAGCATGGGATCCATGAAAATAATGTGAAACATATGCTGCAATCAAGCAAATACTACAAATTATGTATTAATTTTTGCTGATTATTTTTATCAGTGAAGTGCAAGCAATTCCCGAATTATTCATAAGCATTTAAATGTAGGAATAATTGACAAAAGCATTGCATCGCATTTAACTTGAACATGATTTTTAACAAGCGCACCTAGTCCCTTTGCAAAGGAAGACCCTGGTGGATTTGAATGTGATGACCTTATTTTGCTTAATACGTTTCAAAGAGAATACTACAGTTGTATATGTCAAAATAGGTTGGTGGACGGAATGCAGGATTTTGTTTTGAGGTGGAGCATTTGTGTTCTTGAAATACATGTGTAGTTGCCATACTAAGAAAATTCCTTGGGTTTTTTCTCCATAGTTCCTGTAAGTAAAGAGACCAATGACATGGGCATATAATGGGTTCTTTTATTACTTTTCCACAAATTAATTGTGCAGTATGTGGGCATCACATTTTAGCGACAAAGATAGAATTACCATTGAAGTAAATGATGTGTTATAATAGGGCCAAAACTCATCGCCGAAGATGTCTCCAACATTTGCTAATAGTTTTGCTTCTTCTTCCAGATCCAGAGACAGATCCCCCAAGACATTATAGGAGAACATGTAAAAGTAGAAAGTTATATAAATTTTAGATAAGCGTATGAAATGTCTTGAAAATATGTTGTTTTTAAATCTGAGGATGGCATCATGATACTTTTCAAGCTGCCCTAGTTATTCATTCTTTACGCTCTGAGTGTCTTTCTTTCCCTACTTTTTCCAGAATAGCTATAGTATGCCATCAGTTTTAAGATTCTGTATTGAAAGTCAATTACAAACCTCAAAATTAACCAAAACAGCGTCAGTTCATTGATGTTGTCATTTTGTGGAACAGAGTACTTAAGATTTTATCTTATATTTGCTGCTACCATAAATGTAATGTTCTTTTAGTTTCTAAAACTTCAGTAAAATTTCAGTTTAAAACATAAATATTCTTCTAAGATTCTGGTGGGGTGCACTAGTGCTCGAATCATGAAATTATTTTTAGTGAATTTGATGGCTTGGAGAGCAGTAGTGCGTAAGAAATCTTGCAAATTAGTTTTATGTCATGCATGGAATAAGGTACTTTTGCACAACAACATTTCTATTTAACCGTTCCAGTGGCCTAGTGGTTAAGACTGGATGGCGTGGTGTCAGGATAATGTAACTAGGTGGGACATCATTCGACATGTCTTCGCCATGATGTACCAGTACAAGACCTCCCTATAAACTGTCACACTGCAGTCATCGTAACGATATGACTGATATATAGTCAAAGCTACGTTAAAAATCTAAATCACACACACATTTCTATTTAACTGACGTGTTTGTCACAACGAAAGTCATACTACTGGTAGAGGTCTAATAGCACATGTCTTGACTTGACATAAATGGTCGTGAAAGTAAATTTGATTGACACATTATTCCCTCATTCTGCGGAAGTTAGAATATTGCATTTCTCAAGGACGTTTTACTAAAGCATACGTGTCGTCTAGAAAAATAAACTAAATTGGATGAATCACAACATGACTCTTTTTCAGATTATTTCATTCGGGAAATTGAAGCTGATGATAGATAGCCATTTTTTAAATTCATTAAGTATATCATTCTAAAATTTTCAATGATAATGTAAATGGTGTTGACTGCAATTCTGATGTTCATGCAAGATTGGACAAAAACAGATGGCATGCCTATCAAAGCCCTATTCAGATATATTTTCAAATTAATCTTAGAAACTCAGATTACGTCTGATACAAATACTAGTAATTTTAAATTGTAGAATGCACTTTTAATCTCTTATCTTGAAACAATTCAGCACTCAGGAATATTTTCCTGCAAAACTGTCTAAAGTGCTCTAAAGGTTAAGATGCATTGACTAAATAAGCATCTAAGCTACACAAAACTTAAAAAGAAATTATATTTCATTTGATGAACATGTTTTAGTCGGAATAAGACAGCAATGGCAGTGATGGACATAGAACACTAATACAATATTTTCATCTATGGAACAGATAAGAAATCTAGCCAAAACACTGATTCATGACAGCGACAAATTTGTAGAGCTAGTGTTAGTCAAAAGCTATTAGATATTTTGAAACAATACCTATGAGCTGCGGAAATTTGTATATCAGCAGTAAATAACCGTTTAGCCAAATAGCTATTAGAAGCTAACTAAAGGACGTTCTTAGCAAAGAACACTAATTATACCCATTGAAAAAAGCAATTACTCTAAGAAGCCATCAAAAAGTGATATTTTGACAACTATAGTAGACATCTTTCAAGAACTAAAAGTTCCGTAAAGTTAAAACAGAATCAATGTTAACTAAATTTTAAAATATAGTGATGACTGCTCCTCCCCTTCTTTTTCTACTCAACTCTTGTTCGGTACCAATGGGGCATGCTCTTCTTGTAATAAACTCATGGAAACATCTGAAAGAACCCCTATAAATGGCCATGGGTGCACAAGCAAAGATGTCTAAACACTATGGTGGTCATCTCCTCAAACCATAAGGTTTCCTGATGTTATTGATGAGTAACCATAACTTCAGGAAATATTCTTCATGCATACTTGAAAACTTTTTCAAATTCTTCTGTATCTTTTGTATTGGTAATTGAGAATCTTTTTTACAGATTGTGTAGCAATATATTTTAGGTACTGTTGTCAGTTACATTTGATTGCATTACTTGCATGAAATCATCAGAGTATAATGTAATAACAAAAGTGGGATAAAGAAGCTTGAGAACAAGATATGACCAAGAGTAAGGACAGAAATAGTGTGTAATGTCATGCTATTATTGATGCTTACAAGAGGAAGTAAATTAATGTGGGTTTTGCTGTAATTTACATACATTCATACTATTTTTCAATATAAAATAAATATAGTAGCAATTCCTTTTCTCCATGCTTGACTCATTTTCACAGAGCAAGGGCAACGTTTTCAAAACTTCATGACATGCTTTGAATTTCACAGTTGCCATTGTTTCATAAACCTCTCAATGATCAGTTGAAATAATGATAATCTGCTATTAAGTATCTCTGCTACTAGTAAAAATGAAGAAACCTTTGCACGGCATCTTCAAAACTGCTGGATAGAATTTTGACATCATATCTTTTGACATTCTATCCGTATCATTCTAACTCAAGAGATAGCACAGTTGCAAAATTATGCTGACAGGGTAGTACATATGAAACACTTTGAAAATCTTATCTAGATTGTTCTTACACCCATCCATAGAACTTCACAAAGCTTCTACATCGAGGTCTTTGACATTTTTACATTTGTGCTTCTTCATCTCATTTCTGATCCACATTCATCTCCTAATGCTATCAATCTGTCCTTTATGCTTGTTTCATCACGTGACGGGTCTCACTTGTCTTGTTTTCCATGTAATGTATTGAAATATCTTAATCAGAACTAATATTTAGAATTTTTTAATTATGAATAAACGTTTGGAACTGTTTGAATATTTTAGTTAGAAATTAAGAAATGCAGAATGATGATGTTGACGAAGAGACTGGTGACGAAGTGCATGCCACAAAGAACGTTTGTATAAATTAAGAAATACAATTCGTGATATTATGACTACTATACCTAAACAATAAGCTACAAGTTACAAACTTGATGGCAACTGCTACAAACGTATGTTGTCATATATTTACTGCCCAAAAAACAGACACGGATAACTCTTTAGGAATGTAAATTTTATACAAGTACTGAATCGCACTAATAATAAGTATAGAAAACACGGCATGGAAATTAATGAATATAAGAGTAATTTGAAAGAAGGTGCATATTCCAAAAATAATATTAAACAAATATCATTATTTTGCCAAATTCGATTAATGTGTATTGCATATTCATGACACATATGCATAACTAAAAATCTTTTTCTCCCTGGCTAGAAGTAGACATATACAAGTCTTCACATTTAGTTGTACATGGGTGTAGAAGGAAATCATCCTATTTCAATATGAGCATCGTATCACACAATCGACTACCTATATTATGATATTCCAGGAATATAGTGCCTGTAGACCAAACACCAACCCCATCACCATTCACCTCCAATTATTTCCTGAGAAATAAAAGTGACGTATTCTTTACGTTTATCCCAGTAAAGTCTCAAAAGTATGCAATAACAATTTTGTTGTCATATGTGTAGTTCAGAGCTAAT
Source organism: Potamilus streckersoni (assembly GCA_016746295.1). Taxonomy (NCBI): domain Eukaryota; kingdom Metazoa; phylum Mollusca; class Bivalvia; order Unionida; family Unionidae; genus Potamilus; species Potamilus streckersoni. Next base: position 672,485 of record JAEAOA010001665.1, on the reverse strand, counting down.
TATTAGATATGTACATATCATATCTTCAGGTATTCTAGGTCTTGATGGACCACATATGAAAGTTACTGCAAAATGAAATTTCTAAATGCAGTTGTACAAACATCTGTTTTAGGAAAAATTAAATAGACTGAAGAAGAGGTATCCACTATCAAAACAACACTTGTCCACCTTTTCATGAAAGGAATTATTCCAGAATACATTAATATAGAGAGCCAGCAGTATAAGAAAAAGTGCCTACAGAGGCGGTCGTCCATGGCACAGATTAAAACTAAATGCCATTACCTCATCAATAAGGAACACTAAAGATTCTCCAGCCGGCATGGTAGTCTTCCTAGAAACAACAATGCTACTTCCTTGTGACGTGTCGAATTTTGAAAACTCTTAGAAGTTGTTTAAAAGAAATTGTATCAAAGTCAACTTAATTAAAGTAGAAAGGGCTAGAGATAATTAGATGATTATTTTCATTTCATCTCTGAACGTCAAAAGGGAATTTGTTCTAGCCGACGTAACATGACCGAGTCAGATGCTATGGTACAAGAGAATGACATAAGACCTTTCCCCAAAATCGGCAGGGTAAAGGCGGCAGCTGGCTATAGATGATTGTTCAAAGTGAACGGTTAATTACGGCATGATTAGTTGTTTAGTTTTCTTGTCAATCCAAAATTTCTACGAACAGGTTTAGGAAACAGTCTATTCCGATTGGTTAATATGGATTTATGGGCGTAACACTGTAAGAAATTAAATGTTTTACTTTAGGGAAATTCAGCAATCTTTAATCTTTTGCAAGGGAAGTTAAATGATTCCTGAATCGTGTGAGACGTTATCTCGTGATTTGGCAGTGAAGCGAGAGTTTTATCTCAGCGAGTAGGCAAACTCTACATTTTGCATTCGTAAATAGTACGTCTTCATTATAGAGTAAGGGGCCAGATAGTTGTCTCATTTAGAGACAGACTATACGTGAAATTCGTGGAAACGAATAAAAGAAACGGCAAAAGGTACGCAATCTTAGTTTCCCGATTTTAATATGTTATTTCATTTGTTGATATATTGCAATGTATTCTTGATATGATATATGTATGCACGGTTTCATTTTGCAGGATTTTAGTGAAATGCTAGTCATGGCATTTTATTCTTTGATTTTCTAATTATCAATTCATTTCGAGAATTGGCAAGATTGAATGTAATTAAAATTTCATTAGATTAGTTGAAAGGATTGCATGTAATTGAATCTTAAATACATAGGAGTGATTAGGAATTTAAATGAATTAAGCTTAAGGAATGATGGGTAATGTTTCAAAGTTTATGGATTAACTCTGTTTAGAATGAGTATGACCTAACATTACATGTATACCATATACTAGTTTGTAATATATAATTGATCACTTAAGTGTATATCTATATGCTAGTTTGTAATATTTAATTGGTCGAGTAAACTTTTTTAGAATAGTTAGATCTGGAGGTCTAAACCATATGTAACTTATCAGAGTAAGAAGTCGAGAGGGGTTACATACTGGTTCATACGGCTGAGTTGAATTTAATTGAGCATCCCTAGCGTGACTCTAATTAAGGTCAAGACAATCATCGACCGTTTATGTAAACATAACAGTTAGCTAACAGAAGTTACTGTGGCAGAATTTATGCTTTTTGTTCTGAGCCGAATTAATGTAAAAATACAGATATACCTGAGAATGTGACCTATTGCCTATTGCGAGATATTTTATTTATTGAAGGAAACAGCTTTCCTGGATTCACATGAGAAATCCCTGAACAATCACAGGAAGATAACAAGTTCTACGCAGAAATCTAAGTCCAGAGACGATTGTTAAGTCAGAGTTCGACGGACAAGAGTCCAAGACGAACAGGCTAGACAAAGATCGACAGAGCAGGGACGAACGGAAGTCTTGATGTCTGCATAAATTAGGTGATGAAGTCTCTCATCGTTGCAATCAAAGGTCACATCTCATTGGCAATGAGGATAGCAATTTAACGTTGAAAGTAATTTTACATTTAAAGAAATTTGTATTGTTTTTTTATTTGAGTACATGTTAGTACCATTTTTCCTTCTTTTGTAACTAAATCATTGATTTCTTTTCATTTTAATTTCTTTTGATAAACTGATTAAATTGTATATTTGTTCATTGAAAGGGGGCTCGTCGTGTTTATTTCTTCAATATACTTGTTCAGTGATCTGCATTCTTCTTTCTATCAATCCACACTGGGTAAATCACACCGCGGAGGTCATTCCCTAGCAACGAACAATAGTGAAAGAGGTTGGAGTGGGGTTTTTTTGCACGCCGCCAATTCCCCACATAAGTGGAAGCCTCGTTCTGGGATATTTGAACAGTGGGAAAAAGCAGATCTGAGCATATATTGAAAGAAATACAACACAGTATCATTGATAGATTTGTATTTATTGAAAATAAGAAACCACGAGTGTGAATTGAGTCAACACCTATTATTATATGTTTGACATTACTCATGATTTGTGAATTTCTTAAATGGTGCATGACATTGTAAGAAATTAAGATTCCGTACTTGAAATTGCTGAAGCGTGGTGGGTTGTCCGTATTTAAATAACCCATAAATATTTTGCCTTAATACTCTTGCAAGAAGAGATCATTACGGAAGTATTCCCAGGGTAATTTGCACATGTGTTGCAGACGATACGAATTTAGGGATAATTTATAGTTGGTACTGCCCGAAAGCCGTTTAATTTTCTTGTGTGATTTTTAAGTAAGTCTGTAGGTAAGACTTTACTGTGTTAGAATATTCATTGATATTCATAGGGAATTTGTTTTCTTGAAGGCAGAAAACAGGTTAGTGATACTAATCTAGGTGTGTTAATGACAAGACAGACAAGAATGGCAACTTTACGGCAACTTGCGCGAGAATTCAAAGCTCTTGGATCCGAAGATCTAGGTTATGAAAGGACCCAATTAGCTGAGTTTGTAGATCGTAGTCTCAACGAGTACAGAGAACAGCAAGAAGCCGAAAGAGAGAAGGAAAGAGAAAAAGAACTTGAGTTAGGTAGACTGCAAGCCGAGAGTGAGAAATTTAAGGCTGAGGAAAGGAATAAAGAGAGAGAGAGAAGATACGTTAGCCATGGAAAGACTAAGGACCGAAGTGGAGTCTAGGAGGGGCGAAGAACTGAACGTACAGTTATGACCCTCGAGCAGAAGAACGGAGGATAGACGTACCGTCCAGATAACTATGCCTATGTTTAACGACAAGGATGAAATTATTGATAACTTTTTAACCCTGTTTGAAAAGTTAGCTTTAATAATCAAATACCCAAAGAACAGTGGGCTATTAATATTTCGGCATTTTTGCAAGACGCTGCCAAGGAGATTTATAATTTGGCACCCGCTTATATAGACGATTATGAAGCTCTCAAGAAAGCATTACTACGGCACTACGAGCTGACAGCTGAAAATTTCCGTAAACTTTTCAGAGAGTCATCAAAGAAAGCCACAGAGTCTCACGCGCAATTTCATAATCCTCTACGCGTACTTTTCGATAAGTGGATTAAAATGTCCGGAACCGAACTTTCATACGAAGGCATACGGGAAGAAATTCTAAAGGAACATTTCCTCAGCACATACCGTAAAGACCTAATAGTATTTTTGGCGGAGCGTGATTTCGCGACCTTAGAATATATTAGTGTAATGTCCGAGCGATATGAAGCTGCACACTCTCCTCCAACCACATGGAGTGGCAGGGATTGAACCAGAGTCCCAGAGTTCAAGAGAGGTAATGGTTTAACACCTATCAGGCGGAATGGTCAAAATGGTGGGAAGCCAGTGGCTGACAATCCCAGCCGTGATCAGTCCCGGGGCTCAGGTAAGTCCCAAGGGATGGACAAGATAACCTCTGGTAAGAAAGAGGAAGTTGTGTGTTATGGCTGCAACAAACCCGGCCATATTCTTAAAAACTGTAGAAGATACCGTCCCACTGTAAATGTAGTAACCCCAGATACTAGACAACAGAGTAATCTATTGGAGTGGTCCAATACAGCAACAGCTACGGTAAATGGCGTAGAGGTTACTGTGTTGTACGACACCGGCTGTAGTTATCCAGCTTTGGTGGACAGCAAGTTTGTTAAACCTGCTGGTTATACAGGTGAGATTGTAGAGGTACAATTTGCAAATAAGAGTAGAGATTCCCTTCCAGTTGTTTATATCAATCGTGATTCGCCCTATGTGAAAGAACGAATTCAAGCAGGGTTGTCGCATGAAGTTATTTTAGGATGTAGATATGTGTTGCCACAATATAATCCTATGACGTGTACACCTGTACACGTGGAGTCTGTGGAGACTAGGTCTATGAGACGAAGGTCAGGGCCGAAACCGTTGAAACCCTCGACTTCGCCCATGGATAATTTGCTACCTGGCGAATTAAGGAGACTTCAAGAAGAAGATTCTACCCTTAATAAGATACGCGGGTATGCAAAGGACAAGTCAGTGCGGAACTTCCCCGACGGTAAGGTAGAGTTCCAACTGAAGCGAGGTATCTTATACTGATACGCTTGAAAGGGGACCGAGAGGTATAAGCAGGTAATTGTACCACGGTCTAAGCGGGATGAAGTACTTAGACTTGCACATGAAGGTATACTAGGTAGTCACATGGGTGTGGCTAAGACGCGAGATAAGTTAGTTAGGGAGTTCTATTGGCCAGCTGTGTATGGTGATGTAAGGAGGTTTTGTCTGTCGTGTGACAAGTGTCAGCGAGTGGCACCTAAGACCTCACATCGCCCAGTGCCGCTAGGAACTACCCCTCTGATTGATGAACCTTTCTCACGGGTGGCTATGGATTTGATAGGTCCGGTAAAGCCCGCAGCGGAAAGTGGCAATCGTTATGTGCTAACGATTGTCGATTATGCTACCCGATACCCGGAGGATGTTGCTTTAAAGAACATCGATTCAGTTACGGTAGCTGAAGCGTTGTTAAGGGTCTGGTCTAGAATTTGTGTACCAGACAAAATAATAACTGACCAAGGGACGCAGTTTATTAGCCAGGTGATGGAGGAAGCAAACAGGTTACTTTCTATCAGGCACCTGACTACTACCCCTTATCACCCACAGTGTAACGGTCTTGTGGAGCGTTTCAATGGGACATTGAAACAAGCTCTAGAAAAGTTATGCAAAACTCGACCTAGGGATTGGGATCGATACCTTCTCGCGATACTTTTTGCGTACGGCGAAGTACCCCAAGCTAGTCTTGGATTTTCGCCGTTCGAGCTAGTTTATGGGAGGACAGTGACAGGACCCATGGCTGTATTGAAGCAGTTGTGGACGGATGAGAAAGCATCCGAAGAGGTAAGACCAACATATCAGTAAGTTGTTGACCTCCGTAATAAACTGGAGGAAGTTTGTAACTTGGCCAAGAAAAATCTCTGTGATGCAAGGGGACGTCAGGCCAAGTACGACAACAACAAGGCGAAAGAACGTAAGTTTGAGGTAGGCGACAAGGTGTTGTTGTTGTTGCCATTAGATCATAATAAACTCCAAGTGTCTTGGAGAGGACCGTTCGTTGTAACGGAGAAGAAGGGTGGACAGAATTATCGCATCAGGGTGGGCGATAAAGAGAAGCTGTACCACGTTAACCTACTTAAACGCTACCGAGAAAGAGTCACCTACTGAGTTCATGGTTGCTACAGTTGTGACGGAAGAACTCCACGACAATGGAGGAGTGGCGGAAGTACTTCCTAATTGTCTGTTGACGGGGAAGGAAATTTACGTAGACGTCGTCCGTGACGTAATGTTAACGTCGGACCAACGTGGCGAGGTGGAGGAGATACTTCACGATTACGAAGGCATTCTGTCGGAGAAACCAGGTGTGAAGGATTTGGAGGAGTTTAGTATGAAGCTATTTGAGGAAAAGATAAAAGATAGAAATCTAAGTCCAGAGACGATTGTTAAGTCAGAGTTCGACAGACAAGAGTCCAAGACGAACAGGCTAGACAAAGATCGACAGAGCAGGGACGAACGGAAGTCTTGATGTCTGCATAAATTAGGTGATGAAGTCTCTCATCGTTGCAATCAAAGGTCACATCTCATTGGCAATGAGGATAGCAATTTAACGTTGAAAGTAATTTTACATTTAAAGAAATTTGTATTGTCTTTTTTATTTGAGTACATGTTAGTACCATTTTTCCTTCTTTTGTAACTAAATCATTGATTTCTTTTCATTTTAAATTCTGTTGATAAACTGATTAAATTGTATATTTGGTTATTGAAAGTGGGCTCGTCGTATTTATTTTTTCAATATACTTGTTCAGTGATCTGCATTCTTCTTTCTATCTATCCACACTGGGTAAATCACACCGCGGAGGTCATTCCCTAGCAACGAACCGTAGTGAAAGAGGTTGGAGTGTTTTTATTTGCACGCCGCCAACTTGTCACATTCCTCATTAACGAATTCCCAGATTATCATGGCTCTCCTTTCCTCACTGAAATACTTCTTGTTATATCTTTTTTATTTGAGACGAAAATGGTACCCATGGAAATGAAATAGAGTTGTTATGCTGCCACCTAGAAATTCGTTTTATCTCTGCTTTTCCAAAATAGCTGATCTTGTTTAAAATTTTGTTTTAGTAACACTTGTGTTTTCTTGTTGGTGCTTAATTAAAGGATTGAACCAGGATTGAATTATATCTTGAGATTTGTGCACATCAAGTTTATATATCAAAGAATTTTGTACTTCACCAACAGGTTTTCGTTTGAATATTTAAACTTGGACATATCAGAAAATATTTAGATCACCAAATTTGGTATGTTGCACATTGTTATCAATATCCGATATCATTTCAATAAGTCAGTCATTAGTGCTATTCCTGCACAGCATATCTGGAACCCAGGGGAAGCAATTCTAATGTAGGGTACTTGAGTATGAGTATGCCTTTTCGATTTTTATTAAAAATTTAATATTAACTCTGAAAACAAAGCAGATATTTTTAAAAAAATTCCCTGGGTAAAATGTATGTCTAAGTAAAACTGAATTTAGCAACAGTATGGAGACAGCTGACGCAATAAATGGGCTGATATTAGAATTACCCCCAAAAATTCTGCCATTGCAGCATGTCTCTTTGAGGGACTTTCGATGATCTTAACATTAGCATGTCAACAAGTGACTTGGCCACAGTAATGTTTGATATTTTTGTTGTCTGCTAGCACTGTGTGACAATATCTCATTAGCTGTTTCTCTGCAAGTATATGATTATGTTACAAACTTGTACATATTATGGTCACTGTCAAAAAATGTTCATAGATGAATCTTCATTCTCTATCGTGTTTTTATGCAAATCAGTGATCTTTGTTAGACTTCAAGATCAATATAGTGTATGACATGTTTTAGTGAATGCAAACTATATGTACAGGTTTTATTGGGTTGCTATGAAACTTGGTGCACATCTTATTCATCATCAAAAGATGTGCTTGTATCTGAACTGCTTTGAGAACAGTTATGCATATTGTTTGGTCTATACATCACACTCCATCATGTAATAGAGATGCATGAGATGTGAGAGTATATGTACACGTACAGATTGCTGACTGTTCGTTTAGTTTGTGGTTATTTTTAAGGTCTGTCTTAGGTCTCTAACTGCCATTTGTTTCTTCATAATGTAACTCAGGCAGCATTTGAAGGTTCTCGAGAGCGTTAGGGACATTTGGAATCCCTTTACTCAGGTATTACTTAGTCGTAACTGGGGTAGCCAGCACCTAATTGTCGGGTACAAGTTTGCTTTTTGGTTTACTTATTTGAGACACGTATTGAATATTAATGTGACTAAAGCATCTCATCATGTGGAAAAAAAAAACAAACGAAAAGCAGAACAATTCAATTATTTGGCTGCTATACCAGTTATCATATAGTATACAAGATGTGTTTAACAGTAATTCTTCTTGTATCTCGGACTGAATTGATTGTAGCTAATGCGATGAAGAATATATCTGACTTGTATTTTCGACATGGATATACTGTTATTGTGCATGAAAACTCGACATCACATACTTAACATAATCAATGGTGCATTTCTGCTTCGCTCATTTGTTAACTTGTGATGTCACTGTTAAATAAATATTTCTTGTATTTTCAGCAGTGTAAGTTTAACAAATATTTTTTTCAGGTTTATACTTTTCTTCTTCGTATCATCTAATGATTATAAATTTGGTTAAATAGCATAATGTATTGCAAAATAGCAACATTGCAAAATAGCAACAGTGTTATAACAGCTGTTATATCAGTTTACTTATCGTACTTTTCAGGAGTATAAATTGAAAACCATTTAGTATATTTTTTTGCAACTTTGAACATTAATAAAACTTGTGTAATTATCCCCTTTTTCTTTTTTCAGCACTTCATTATTACTTTGTTTTCATTGTTTTAAAAGATAACTTAAGATCCATTTTTTCCACATGTTCTTGAAGCTCTATACATCAAACTAGTGATGTAAATGTGCCATCGTTCTTCTTAGCATTCTTTTTGTGTACCATCTTGGTAGCTTGAGTAAAAGACGTGTAACTATAACATTTTGTGATCATATGTGTTCATGAAAATTGGTATAACAAGAAGATGAAATAGTTATTTCCTTCGAAAGTGTATTACTTTGCACTGAAGTATTCATCAAAATGTGATGAAAGTTCATCAGCTATTCTGTATTTATGCAACCAGTGATTACATGTGCCTTTCGAGTAAGAATTTTTATCTTATGAAATGTCCATGGGTTAAGCTGCATAAAACTCAAATGTGATAATTACACTGCACATTACTTGGCAATATTATGTGCATCTATGTAGACAGGGAGTTTCCATTAAACTGTAAAGTGTAAAAATTCTTTCCTGATTTAAATATGTGCAAATAGCTTGAATTATCAACATGCAGATGCTGGGTGTCTGCTTTCGTTTGGTGCTCTATGAAATGGATCAGGATTAAACGCTTTAAAAAGTTTTTTTTAACAAGCTTTTTTGTTTAAAGGTTAGAAATGTTATTGCATAATTTGCTAATTTCAGTTCTGCACAGTAACTCTGACTATCTAGTTAACAGGGTTCCCACACTATCGTAAAAATGGGGGGGGGGGCAAAGTCAGGAGAAAGTGTTATTTTTCTAACCATAAAATGCCCTTGAATTTTGCAACTATGCACGAAAGTTTGGAAAACCCAGTAATTTTCAATCACCACCTAATGGAAATAAATGTACAACTGAGTTGTAGCTGAAATGATCAAGGGTTAAATGTATTGAGTTCTGATTAGAATATGCAGAGGTTACAGTACAGGTTATTTGGGTCATACCCATTAACATATTTGTATAGTCAATCCAAATACTATGTGGATTAGATTCGTTTAGTAGTTCAAAGTCAGCTAGATATTTGTAAGATGTTTTGCGTGGAAGTTATGAAAACCGATTTACCATCACCACAACACATCCAATTTAATCAGTTTGTGTATTTTGTTATATTCCTGCCATAATGTAGAGCATTGTTTTGTTATGTTGAAGTCTGATTGTCTAGTCATTTGATTGTCAATAATTTAAGATGTAAAGAATAACTTGATCGGTCCATCATCTACATTTACCATACTTGGTTGATTTGCATTTAATAGGAGGAAGAACCCTATTGATATCCGGATTATAATTTATTGTCACTGACTGAAAGAAGAAACATGGTTTATCACATTAAGACAAGGTGTCTACCATCTACAGTTAGCAAACACTGTGGACAACTTTAACTTTCATTAGGAAAGAATCCTATTGATTTTAGAGTCATAAAGTGAAAAAAATTAACATCTTTACATGACAACTGTACATAGAGATAACTTCTCAGCACAGTGTTATGGATACCTTACACATTGGTTAGAAGCCTATTGATCTAGAGATCAAGGTCATTCTAATGCAAAGTGGTTTCCACATATTTTAGTTATCGTCATAAAGTACTGCTCAGAAAAGGGGCTGATATAGCTTTTCAGTTTCTTCCACGTACTGAAGGCCACAGATCTTACATGTGATGAGATAAATCACATTCTCTGTTTTGCACGTTTTGTTTGGACCATGTATGTTTAGTTTTTCTTTAGTCACTGTGCTAGTGAATGTCTTGGTCTCTATCATATGTTGACAGGTTTTGCATCTTTTATCGCAACAGGGTCCAGATTGACTAGGTTGGTTTTGACTAGCTACACATAAGGATAAACCTTCATAGATCTGATTGGATGACAAAAAAGCTGTACAGAAGCCCGGTCGCAGAACACTTCTCCTCCCCTGGCCACACTTTCAGTGATATAATACTTATCGCTATTGCTAACAACCACAGCTGGAGTTCCGAAACCAGGAAGGAAAAGGAATCATACTGGATACGCCGCCTTAGAACATTGAAACCAAGCGGTCTAAACCAAGAAGACTAGAAAATGAAAACTATGCACTAGTAGAATTTAACATTTTCTAAATCTTCTTATTATCCTTCAATTTTTACTATAAGAATAACCGGTATAGAATCAAATATCCGGGATATAATCTGCGTTACATATGTACACAAAGTAAAAATAGATGTCGCTTTGGCTTGTAGACTTTTAGGGAATTATTCAACGTTTTCAGTTTCCGCAACTAGTCTATACAAGCTGGTTGTATTTATAGTTTTAGCACATGTGAAGATAGAAATGTAGAGGTTTACAAACACAACGTTTTTGTGTTTATTTGTTTGTCGTAACTATGTTTTGTATTTGCCTTTGAAAAAGACTCATTAAGAGTCGAAAGCGCTTAGGCTAGTTAGTTACTAGTTTCGAACTGTTCGTCGTCAGTTTATTGCATCTATTTTAATTAATCCCTGACAAACGTGATCCCTTGGTGGATCCAGTACGCTTGAGAGGGTTGTTATTCGCCATATGATTTGTATTCTTTATATATATATATATATATATATATATATATATATATATATATATATATATATATATATATATATATATATATATATATATATATATATTGAGATACATTGGAAATTGTTTTTGCTGATATTGTTGGCAGTTATTCAGTTATTTAATCATTTCATGGATTTTAAATTTACGTTTAGTTATTTGGATTCATCTAGAGAATGGTTTGTACTAAAAGAAAACAAAATTGTCATCATTTGTAATGTCATTTCTCTTGCCTACCAGAACATAAGTTGGTAAAAATAAAACTGTTTTGCAGAAAATTGCCTTCTGTCATTTTTAAATTTAAATTTAAACTATTGTGCTATACATTAATATACATATGTGCAGACCGCTCAGGTGACCTAGCGGTTGGAGCCTCCGCCTCATATGCGTGAGGTCGCGGGTTTCAACCCAGGCCTAGTCATACCAAAGACTTTAAGTAATGGTAATAACAGCTGCCTTTCTTGGTTCTCAGCATTAAGAGATTAGTGTAAGCATTGGTCGACCTGGTGTCGGGATAATGTGAATGGGTGGGACATAATGACACATGTCTGTGGCATGATACCCCAGTGCTACACATGAATATAAATTGTCAAGCTGTAGACATCTTAGCGATATGACTGAAAATTTTGTAAAGCTATATTAAAAATCAAAATAGCACACACATACATCTGTACATTCCGTTGTTCTTTTAAACCTCCAGAGCTACAACATATCATTTATTGTTCTAGATACCTTGACATTCATATTATCAAAAATATGTTTATCAAGGACATACTACTCAGACTATGTGTTCTAAGGTCAGCCTTCAAAATTGTTCTAGACCTAGACTAATTGATAACAAAACCTTTTAAATGAAATCTGACCATAAGCAACTAATATTTGAATATCATATAAATGTGGTTAAGATTGAAATTGGCTTTGAACTATTATGATTTTGATTTATTATTATCTTTTTTTTAGACCATATGTAAAACAATATTTATCATATTTACCTTTTAACTTTTATCATTTTTTTATTATGGAAGTCTTTATTTTCCCAACTTTATTTTTTGTTTCATGCTGACATTCCCTCAGTTACAATTACTAATTCGTATCTTATGTTGTAGGTAGAAAATGGAAATATGTACATGTTTATACACATCTATTTTTATGTCAGTATTGGACATGCATATTTTAATGTCCAACTATTGCTGTCAGCTGAGTAGTAATTCCTCTTTCAGACATATACAATTGAGACAAATCAGACAATGAACCACTGACTAATAGAGAAGTGAAAAAAAAAATTAAAAATCAAATTTGTCCTGTTATAACCACTATATTTCATATTGTATCTTTCAAAGCGCTGTTTTGACAACTATCAGGTTTTGAGCTTGGTTTATAAAAATTCCTTATTTAGCAAGTGGTTGGGGTAATGGAATGATGCTGACAAGAACAATAACCTTTTGAAGAACTTACCTTGGATGACTGGCACAACTTCCTACAGAACCACCCAGGAAGACATAGACATTGTGAGGATTTTAATTGCATGTACTTGCATAACCTGCTCTTCGTATAAAAGGGCAAAGAGCCACCCAAGAGAATTTCTTGCAATGAAGCATTTCATGATGGATTCCAAACTATGTGTGTCTGTTATTTTAAATTTGTTTAAAAAGCTAATATTTGTTCTAAAATATGTGTTGTGTTAAACCCATTCGAATATTTTTAACCAACGTGTACAATCACCATAAATTATTAAATCTAATTATTATTTATACACACCATTAATGTTACCTTTTGACTAGGAACATACAGATGTTATCCTTGCAATCTTGTCCGTACATCCCATCATTTTGTTTTTGTCCTTTGCTCCTTCATTGGTAATAAACATTTTTTGATGCATAAATATGCATAACCTGATCATTTCTTGGGGTTCATTGTATCAATATGATGCTAGCAAAGTCTTGAGACAATGCTAGTGTGAATACAGTTATAAATATATGTTTATAGGCATGAACATGTATATCTCTGTAAGGCCATACATATTATTCATATATATATATATATATATATATATATATATATATATATATATATATATATATATATATATATATATATATATATATATATATATATATATATATATATATATATATGCAATAAACTGACGACATGTAGAGATTTACAAACACAACGGTTTTTGTGCTTATTTCTTTGTCTGATATATGTTTTGTATTTGCCTTTGAAAAAGACTCATTAAGAGTCGGAAGCGCTCAGGCTAGTAAGTTACTAGCTTTACACTGTTCGACGTCAGTTTATTGCATCTATTTTAATCAATCCCTGACACTAGTGGTCCCTTGGTGGATCCTGAGCGCTTGAAAGGCTTGTTTTTCGCCATATGATTTGTATTCTTTATTATATATATATATATATATATATATATATATATATATATATATATATATATATATATATATATATATATATATATATATATATATATATATATATATATATATATATATATATATATATATGATCATTTCTCTGGTGGGTGCTATGTATTATGCCATGTTTATGAAACAACTTAGTAGGAAATTTGGTCTCATAAGTATGTTGGAAAATCACTCCATTAAATTTTCTTTTAAAAAGGTGCTGTTTTCACAAATATTTAACTTTGAACTATTGTTTGCCAAAAATTATATATAATATTATAATTTTATCTACAGTAAGATTAATTACATCATTTGATCTCTCAAATGATCACCAAATTTCTCTATTCTGTTTGCTACATTGTTTATTTGCAATTATTTGTATCTATTTGATCGTTTAAGACTATGAACATATTTTGCCATATGTTCACACATTTTAATTTGATTAACTTAATAAAAAAAGACAACAAAACTCATGAGGAAATATGTTCTTGGAACAATTCAGTATACTTTGATAGATATAAATTTGTTTGTGGAAAACAGTGACTTAAACATAATTTATATTCTGAGCTAAGAATAAGCAAGTCTTTTCAAACAAGAAAACATCTGGTTTATGGGATCAAGTGTATATTAATTTTTAGGGTTATTGGATGCAAATTGTTAGTGGCCAGAGGTCAAACGCCCATAAAACACAAATACGTTAATCAAAATCCAAAATTATTTTAAACAAAATCAACGTATAGATGGTATAAGGAGAATGAGTTCTGTAGGTTGAACATGTTTTTGATTTTTGATAGCATGTTCCCACCACCTACTACGCACAAACCGGTTATTGTACAATGTGCCCTTATACCACCGAAAATGTAAATATTTTTCAGTATTCGCTACAAGTCTATTTAGGCTGGTTGAGACAATATATCTATAGGTTAAACTTATGTGGAGACAGCCATGTAGAATTTTACAAACACAATATTTTGTGTTTATTTGTTTGTTTTTTATATGTGTTGCATTTTTTCTTGTCAAGGACATTACTCTTTGATTGATTGCTTTGTGTTCATCTTTCCTTGTCAAGGACACTGCTCTTTGATTTCTTTGTTTTCTGTTCTTGCTTCTCTAATAATGTATGTTCTCTCTGAGTTCAGGGTGTTGATGCTGCCCCTTTCTTTTTAAGTGTTTCGTGTGGTGTTGATATGACATCATTTGGTTGGAGTTGTATTGGTGTCTTCATTTGACTCGATATATGTGATATTCAAGGTTTCTTCGATAGTTTTGCGTTGCTGTTAGTTTTGATCATCTATTGTTTCGTGTGCTTGCATTACTGCAACATTAGGCTCTTTTAACACAGAAAAGGGTACCGTGTCCCTCTCTGCTAGTTGGATATCCTTAGCCTTTTTTGTTGTATCATTATTACCCTTAGTTTTGCTAACTTTTTCTCAACTGATCTGCTTTTCTTTTATCTTTTCCATTGCTTTCTTGGCTTGAAATTGTTCCGCGTAGTGATGGGGCTATCATCAGATCTGATTTACTTTGATTTTCTTCCTCTGGTTCCGGAATTCCTTGTATTTAATTTTTTATTGTTTTCATTTTGCAGTCCTTTCTTTGCTAATGCTGTGTAAGATGTCGCTGTAGTTCTTACTGGCTGATTTGGAGAATTCTGGCATTCCTTATAGCGATATTCTGCATTTCGACATTTATAGCATGGCCTATGATGTTGGCATCCTCTAAAGCAAGTTTGTATGCTGAACCCCAGCAAATAGAAGACACTTTGTATTTTTCTTGCTTCTCTTTCAGTCAGTGTGATTATCCTCACTCCTATTTGTATTGTGGAAAGCCTCAAAATGTTGCCATGTACGATTGTATTGGTTGTACTAGAAATTTCATTAAAATCTTGGTTTCTAATTCTATTAATCGAAACTCTAGTAGAAGTCCCGAAAGGTGCACTTCTATTGATCTCTGTCCTGAGCTATTTTGTATTCGAGCTGGCGCATATATCATTACCGCTTGTCATTTTATCTCCATTGTTTGTCTGCTTGTTAGCTTGTTGTAATAGAGGGGCTTATCTCCATTTGTGAAGAGAAAATATAAGCATTTCCACTGTTTTGTAAATATTGTATGTTCTCTCTTCTTGTTCTATTGCACATTAGATACCTCAAGTTTTCTGCTGGAATTTGGCCTTTCAGCTGCTGTGAAGTTTGTCGGGTCAAGTACCTGACACCCTGGTGATCTGTATGCAAAAAGAATGTTTCCCTGCTCCCTTTGTATCATCACAGCAGCACAGGTAGGTTATTTAGTGCTAAAGCAATTGGTTATTGTTGTTGTTGCTGCTGCTGTAAGATTTAATGCTGTTTTTCAGAACAAGATAGGTTATTCATGGCGACCAGTGTAACTGATGGAAGAAGAACTCTGGAAAACCCCAGGAAGAACCACCAACCCACGAGAAGCTGACAAGCCTTTCTATGTACCCACGCTTGCGAAGCATAAGAATGAAAGCCACTCAGAGTGGTATTATGGCTATGATCCAGAACTGTGAACCATCTCGACAACTTAGTCAATCTAGACCACTTGGCCTCTCTGTTCCCCTGACCAAGGATGTACCTTGGTAGCAGACCCAACCAGGTTATTTTGATTCTAGAATATGATCCTGCACTCAGTAATTACCGAAACACTGCGGCTCCATGGAATCTCTCTCTCTCTCTCTCTCTCTCTGTATATATATATATATATATATATATATATATATATATATATATATATATATATATATATATATATATATATATATATATATATATATATATATATATATATATATATATATATATATATATATATATATATATATATATATATATATATATATATATATATATATATATATATATATATATATATATATATTACCTTAACTAAATGATTGCCATACTTTTTGACAATTTGCTACATGCATAACATTATCTTAAGCACGAACTTCTTACTCTTCTTTCTTTAATCTGGGGTACCATTTTGCCAGATATAAATTTCGTACCTCATCGGAAACAGGCAATTTGTTTCTCTAACTGAAAAAGATGACTTTGTCAAACAGTTCAATACTATGATTATATAAGTCTGAACAAGATAATTTGATAACCCAATTTAAAATGATGATTTTATCAGATACTATGAATACTTTTGAACAAATGATCTGATAATTCAAATTAAAAATGATTTTAGTAGATGGTTGAACATTAAGATGATTTTGATAATGCAAATCAAAAAGAAGATTACATAATCCAAACATGCAGGATAATTTCATTAGCCAAATCAGAATAAGATATGTTGACAGCACATTTAAACCTTTTGCATACACAGAGCTAAGAATATGATTTGGTAACGAAGCTCAACAAAATCATAAAATGATTTGGTAACCAAGCTTACCAAGAGCATAACATAACTGTGAATAATGATAACTCAACATAATATTGTTGCTGAAATAGTTTAATATTTTCATGGCATACTAATGCATCATGCGTACATGAAATTAAACCTAACTGCAAGTAGTTCTCATTTCTAATAGAACAAGCTGGTGTCCAGTGGATTTGTAAAAATAGGCATATGTACTTTTTAGTTTGTTGGTGTATGCAGTGTTTCTTGTCCATCTTCCGTCAGATAGCCACACATTTGTGATTGATTCTTCTTCTAAATCTATTAATAGGAATATTATACTAAGTTTATACAAAATCCAATGACTATTTCTCCTTAACTAAAATGGTCAGTCATCCAATATGGCTACCATAGTACATTAAAAAGTGCTATTCAGACATCCAATATGGCTATCATAGTGAACTAAAATAGTGAAGTTCAGACAAACAATATGGCTACCATAGTAAACTAAAACGGTGCTGTTCAGACATCCAATATGGCTACCATAGTAGACTAACATGG
The DNA here is from genome assembly GCA_016746295.1 of Potamilus streckersoni. NCBI lineage: Eukaryota > Metazoa > Mollusca > Bivalvia > Unionida > Unionidae > Potamilus > Potamilus streckersoni. The sequence continues at coordinate 655,249 of JAEAOA010001665.1, read as the reverse complement.
TGTGGTTCAGAAATCCAATATTGCTACCATGCACATCTGGAGTAAGGCCAAGCTGTATATTCTCTAACCCATATTACACCCATCAATCATACATCAAAATAAAGGGAATTAAAGGTTCTTTGAACAACACCTAAGATATGCAAAGTCTCTTTTAAATAACCAGTATAACTAGTGAGGCAACCCGGGGAAACTCTTTATCTTTAAAATTTTAACCCTATGCTAAATACGAAACTGTAGAGCGCCACTTTAAAAACAAATATAAACATTTATGAAATTATTTTTCTTATTTTCATATTATTATGTATGATGTTCTGAGTAAAATGGTACATTAACAATGATTTTATTCATGAAAATAAGCTAATTATGCTTATTTTTGCTCTAGCATACATAATTTGATATGAGGCATGTTTGGGTGAGTAGTGACCTTCATTATGGGGAAATTAGAAGTCTTAGAATATAGGAATAAAGTCAACTTAAATTGAAAAATGTTGCATTAAGTAAAAGAAATCCATAGTGAAAATGTTTTATTTCATTTATTTGCAATGAAATTAAAAAATAAATGATAACAAAGCAAATTTGCTTTCTTCCATATCAAAGAATTAGTTAACATTTAACCTTTGACCTTTGACCTTATGAACCTCACCTGTTATATCCCTTTTATAACTGTAAAATTTATTGTTGACATCTCAGGAATAAATATGGCTAGTTTCATGTTCCTGTCTATCAGCATAACACTGGTTGCTATGTTGACAAAATGCAATGCGCATTTTTAAAATATTTCACTTTTTATCATAAGGAAGGGGGGGGCTGTACCGGTTTAAGACTCTGACTCTAATAAATGCTGTTCTGAGGGGGGGAAATACATGACAATTATTACAAAGGACTGTTTTGATGCTTGCGACTTAAATATTTCAGTCGTACAATCAAAATTAAATCATACAATAATAATACCTATATTCTCTTTATGGTGGCGCTCACCAGTTGTTATGTACTTTTGAGAGAGTGATGTTTGTAAGGTGAAGTTGTTTGCATTTTAAACATGCACAGTGCAAAGAATGTTGGCATACCTATATACTACTTTCATGTAATGTGAATTAAATTTCTTTGGATATTGTACTATTGGAAATTTTAAATCATCTTGGGACACTGCTAACTAAAATGACTGCTCCCTTGTGCTCCAAAAATCAACCTAAATTTGTCTAAAGTACACTATTCTTGGCAGCTATTAAAATATGGAAAATAAATTTTGCCAAACTAGATAATACCAGCTTCTAAAAGAGCAATGACTGAATTACCAAATACATAAAATGTAAAAAAAGTTATCGGCTCTTTTTTTACAATTTACCTCTGAAGTTCGAGAAGTGAAAATGAGCAAGTAGAGCTAGCACGTTTTTAAAAGATGCACATCTGGAGTAAGGCCAAGCTGTATATTCTCTAACCCATATTACACCCATCAATCATACATCAAAATAAAGGGAATTAAAGGTTCTTTGAACAACACCTAAGATATGCAAAGTCTCTTTTAAATAATTAAATTAAAATGGTGCTGCTCAGACATCCAATATGGCTAACATAGTCAACTAAAATGGTTTGGTTCAGACATCAAATATGGCTACCATATTAAACTAAAGTGGTGATGCTCAGACATCCAATATGTCTACCATAGTAGACTAAAATGGTGTGGTTCAGACGTGCAATATGGCTACCATAGTAAAATAAAATGGTGATTTGGTTCAGACATCGAATATGGTTAACATATTAAATTAAAATGGTGCTGTTCAGACATACAAAATGGCTACCATAGTAGGCTAAAATAGTGCTGTTCAGACAAACAAAATAGCTGCCATAGTAGACTAAAATGGTGATGTTCAGACATCCAATATGGCTACCATAATATACTAAAATGGTGCTGTTCAGATATTCAATATTGCTGCCATAGTAGACGAAAATGGTGTGGTCCAGACATCAAATATGGCTACCATAGTAAACTAAAATGATGCTGTTCAGACATCCAATATGGTTACCATAGTAAACTAAAATGATACTGTTCAGACAACCAATATTGCTTCCATAGTAGAATAATTGGTGTGGTTCAGACATACAATATGGCTACCATATTAAACTAAAGTGGTAATACTCAGATATCCAATATGTCTACCATAGTAGACTAAAATGGCGTGGTTCAGACGTGCAATATGGCTACCATAGTAAAATAAAATGGTGATATTCAGACAACCGATATGGCTACCATTGCAGACTAAAATGGTGCAGTTCAGACATCCAATATGGCTACCATAGTAAACTAAAACGGTGCTGTTCAGACATCCAATATGGCTACCATAGTAGACTAACATGGTGTGGTTCAGAAATCCAATATTGCTACCATAGTAAATTAAATGGTGCTGTTCAGACATCCAATATGGCTAACATAGTCAACTAAAATGGTTTGGTTCAGACATCAAATATGGCTAACATATTAAATTAAAATGGTGCTGTTCAGACATCCAAAATGGCTACCATAGTAGGCTAAAATAGTGCTGTTCAGACAACCAAAACAGCTGCCATAGTAGACTAAAATGGTGATGTTCAGACATCCAATATGGCTACCATAATATACTAAAATGGTGCTGTTCAGATATCCAATATTGCTGCCATAGTAGACGAAAATGGTGTGGTCCAGACATCAAATATGGCTACCATAGTAAACTAAAATGATGCTGTTCAGACATCCAATATGGTTACCATAATAAACTAAAATGATACTGTTCAGACAACCAATATTGCTACCATAGTAGAATAATTGGTGTGGTTCAGACATACAATATGGCTACCATATTAAACTAAAGTCGTGATGCTCAGACATCCAATATGTCTACCATAGTAGACTAAAATGGTGTGGTTCAGACGTGCAATATGGCTACCATAGTAAACTAAAATGGTGATATTCAGACAACCGATATGGCTACCATAATAGACTAAAATGGTGCAGTTCAGACATCCAATATGGCTACCATTGTAAACTAAAATGGTGCTGTTCAGACATCCAAAATGGCTACCATAGTAGACTAAAATGGTGCTGTTCAGACATCCAATATGGCTACTATAGTGAAATAAAATAGTGGTTGTTCAGACAACAACTATGGTAAAAGTGGCGCTCTACAGTTTCGTATTTAGCATAGGGTTCACATTTTAAAGAAAAAGTTTTCCCGGGTTTTCTCACTAGTTATAATGGCTATTTAAAAGAGACTTTGTATATCTTAGGTATTGTTAAAAGAACCTTTATTTCCCTTTATATTGGTGTATGATTGATAGGTTTAATATGGGTGAGAAAGAATACAGCTTGGCCTTACTCCAGATGTGCACCTTTCAATAAAGAGCTAGCTCTACATGCTCATTTTCGCTGCTCGAACTTCAGAGGTAAATTGTGAAAAATAAAGCCGATAACTTTGTATATATTTTATCTATTTGGTAACTCATTCATTGAACTTTTAGAAGCTTGTATTCTCTAGTTTGGCAAAATTCATTTTTCATATTTTAGTAGGTGCCAAGAATAGTGTACTTTAGACAAATTTAGGTTGATTTTTGGAGCACAAGTAGCTGTCATTTTAGTAAGTAGTGTCCTAAGATCATTGAAAATTTCCAACAGTACAATATCCAAAGCAATTTCAGCCATATTACATGAAAGTAGTATATAGGTATGCCAACATTCTCTACACTATGCATGTTTAAAATGCAAACAACTTCACCTTACATACATCACTCTCTCAAAAGTACATAATAACTAGTGAGCGCCACCAAACTAAAATGATGCTGTTGAGACAACCAATATGGTTACCATAGTAAACTAAAAGGGTGTAGTTTAGAATTCCAATATGGCTACCATAGTAAACTAAAATGATGCTGTTCAGACAAACAATATTGCTACCATAGTAGACTAAAATGGTGTGGTTCAGACATTCAATATGGCTACCATAGTAACCTAAAATGGTGCTGTTCAGACATCCAATAATGCTACCATAGTAAATTAAAATGGTGATGTTCATACAATCAATATGGCTACCATAGTAGACTAAAATGGTGTGGTTCAGACATCCAATATGGCTACCATAGTAGACTAAAGTGATGCTGTTCAGACATCCAATATGGCTACCATAGTAACCTAAAATGGTGCTGTTCAGACATCCAATAATGCTACCATAGTAAATTAAAATGGTGATGTTCATACAATCAATATGGCTACCATAGTAGACTAAAATGGTGTGGTTCAGACATCCAATATGGCTACCATAGTAGACTAAAGTGATGCTGTTCAGACATCCAATATGGCTAACATAGTAAACTAAAATGGTGTGGTTCAGACTTTCAATATGGCTACATTAATGATCATCTGGTCAGTCTCGGTGTCTCCTAAATCAACATGGTATTTTCAATAAAAATAAATTTTGATGATTCTAAGTGAATGTTGTATCAATATGATATCCAATATGTCTGCAATGATGTTTAGCTTGGACATTTTGTTTATCATAGTAATTTTAAAAAGAAGATCATATTTACATAGGTTTTCTCCAGAAAACTTCTAACAGACTTGGTCTGAAATTAACCGAGTCATCTATACATCTAATACGGCTGCCATATTTGCCATCATTAGAATCTTGTTCTTTCCTTTATCTTTGGTGTTCTTTTATGTGATGTCAAGTTAACTCTGAATGAAAGTCATGGTTTTCACAATTCCATGTTGCTTAGTTTATGTCCAGAGTCATAACAATGTCATACATATGAGAAGATACTTTGTGATGTATTGTCGGTTGTAACTACTATAATGTAGGTCTTGATTAAGCTTGTATGATGTCTTGTTGATTCTGAATAATATTTGCATGGTCTTTAGTAGGTTTATATGATGTCTTCTTGGTTCTGAATAAACTTATGTTCGTCTTTATTAAGCTTATATGTCTTGTTGGTTCTAAATAATACAAGTATATTGTTCTTTATTATGTTTATATGATGGCTTGTTGGTTATAAATAATATTATATTGGTCTTTATTAAGTTTATATGATGGCTTGTTGTTTCTAAATACGTTTATGTTGGTCTTTATTAAGCTTAAATGATATCTTGTTGGTCCTAAATAATATTATGTTGGTCTTTATTAGGTTTATATGATGGCTTGTTGGTTCTAAATACTTTTATGTTGGTCTTTATTAAGTTTATATGATGTCTTGTTGGTTATGAATAATATTATATTGGTCTTTCTTAAGTTTACATGATGTCATATTGGTTCTAAATAATATTATGTTGGTCTTTTTTTAGTTTATATGATAACGTGGTGGTTCTAAATAATATTATGTCTGTCTTTATTAAGCTTATATGATGGCTTGTTGGTTTAAATAATATTATGTTGGTCATCATTAATTTTATATAATGGCTTGTTGGTTCTAACTAATATTATGTTGGTCTTTATTAAGTTTATATGATGTCTTGTTGGTTCTAAATAATATTATTTTGGTCTTTATTAAGCGTATATGATGTCTTGTTGGTTCTAAATAATATTATGTTGGTCTTTATTAAGTTTATATGATGTCTTGTTGGTTCTAAATAATATTATTTTGGTCTTTATTAAGCGTATATGATGTCTTGTTGGTACTAAATAATAGTATGTTGATCTTTATTAAGTTTATATGATGGCTTGTTGGTTATAAATAATATTAGGATAGTCTTAATTAAGTTTATATGATGTACTGTTAGTTCTAAATATCATGTTGGTTTTGATTAAGCATATATATCCAATGTCAAGTATCTAGAGACATTAATCCCATGTCCCTCTCTGTTTGCAAGAGTTTCTTATCATTACACCTAACCAGCCATTTGAAATGTTATGAGACATGTAACTTTACATACATATTCTTATCATTACACCTAACCAGCCATTTGAATTGTTATGAGACATGTAACTTTACACATATATTCTTATCATTACACCTAACAAACTATTTGGACTATTGTTACCAGACATGTAACTTTACACACATTAATTGATTGTCTAGCTCGACCTAAATAAAAATAATAATACACTGACGGCCATCTTGAAAATCTTGTTTCTGCTCCAGACAGTTCAACATCAGTGGTCACATCAACATGGACGGTCACATCAACATGGATGGTCACATCAACATGGATGGTCACATCAACATGGACGGTCACATCAACATGGATGGTCATATCAACATGGACGTCCACATCAACATGGATGGTCACATCAACATGGACTGTCACATCAACATGGATGGTAACATCAACATGGATGGTCACATCAACAAGGATGGTCACATCAACATGGACGTCCACATCAACATGGATGGTCATATCAACATGGACGTCCACATCAACATGGATGGTAACATCAACATGGATGGTCACATCAACAAGGATGGTCACATCAACATGGACGTCCACATCAACATGGATGGTCATATCAACATGGACGTCCACATCAACATGGATGGTAACATCAACATGGATGGTAACATCAACATGGATGGTCACATCAACAAGGATGGTCACATCAACATGGATGATCACATCAAAATGGATGGTCACATCAACATGGACGGTCACATCAACATGGATGGTCAAATCAACATGGACGTCCACATCAACATGGATGGTCATATCAACATGGACGTCCACATCAACAAGGATGGTCACATCAACAAGGATGGTCACATCAACATGGATGGTAACATCAACAAGGATATCACATCAACATTGATGGTCACATCAACATGGATGTTCACATCAACAAGGATGATCATATATAGGGACATCAATTTTCCCTTTGTCCTTTGTAAATGGTTCTAATATCAAAAGCGATGGTAATATCAACATGGATAGTCACATCAACATGAATGATCACATCAACATGGATGTCACATCAACATGGATAGTCAAATCAACATGTATGGTCACATCAACATTGATGTCACATCAACATTGATGTTCACATCAACATGGATAGTCACATCAACATGGATAGTCACATCAACATGGATGGACGTCACATCAAGGATGGTCACATCAACATGGATGGTCACATCAAAATGGATGTAACATCAACATGGTTGTCACATAAACATGGATGTCACATCAACATGGATGGTCACATCAACATATATTGTCACATCAACATAGATGGTCACATCAACATATATGGTCATATTAACATGGATGGTCACATCAACATGGTTGGTCATATCAACATGGTTTATCATATAAACATAGATAGTCACATCAATTTTCTCTTTGTCCTTTGTATAGTGTATCAGTAATACATTTGTCCTTTGTATAGTGCATCAGTAATACATTTGTTATTTACGTAGTGTATCAGTGTGATAATATAATTTACATCATACCCTGACTATGAAACACTACATTTTTTAAATTGCATGTTGAAATAGCACCTTGTAATATAAAGTACCTTATTAATATAATGCCCATTACATAATGTCCCAAACTTTAAATCACACAAGTTATTACTTTTTCCCATTTTAGAACCTCCACTCAATAAGGGAAATAAGTATTTTATTTTTTATATGCATATTTTTAGTAAACTCGTAATCATAAAAAATTAAGTGTTACATTTTACTTTATATAGTCCCCTCACTACACAGGTTATCATATTATATTACAACATAATCATATGTCTTCTGTCATAATCATAATGCTTGTTTGCACCAATTTATGTTTGATGCTCATCTGTCTGTCGATTATGACTTGTGAGTACATTAAAAAAGTAAAAATATAGCAATAACTACAACTTCGAGTTGATCATTTTGGATTTTCCTTTGTCCCAAATGCAATATAATTTTTTGGGTATTGTCATTTATCTCAAATGTAACATAATTTTTGGGGGATTATCCTTTGTCCCAAATGTAACAAATTTGATCTGGATTCTGCTTTGTCCCAGATGTAATATAGCTTTGAGAATACAAACATACTCTAAGTAGGAATAACATAAACATGTATTTACTCATCACATATCAACATGTACTATCCCTTATGTGCTATTTAGCACTATATAATTGGTACTTTGCACATCGTTTGTTTTTTATAAACCAAAACACATTTCTCAGGTTTCCCTTGCTAGTTACAGAAAAGACATTGGCTATCTTAGGTATCGTTAAAGAATATTTAATTCCCTTTATTAGGCATTGTAAATGAATATTTAATTCCCTTTATGATATCATTAATATCTATAATTTGGGTTCTGGATTTTACATCTTGGCCATACCTCAGATGTGGAATTATCAAACATTCCAAGCTCCACTTGGTCATTTTCACTAAATGGACTTTTAAGTAAATTGGTGAGAAAACAATGAGCAAATGACTTTTTGTTACCTTTTCTATATTTTGTATTTCATCATTCCACCTTCAGAAGCTAGCCTAATTGCCCATTAGAATCATGAAAACAAAAGCTTTACAAGTAGTAAATTATACCTGCTAAATGTAGTGCATGCTTGTCAGATAGCATGATATATTTTCAAGGAGATTGATACAATTATGTTTATTGTATTCATGCCTAGATAAAACTAGTTTGATTGGAAATTAATATAATGAAAAAGATTTTATTTGATAGAATGTGGTAAAATGGTTATAGGTGTTGATAACTTCACATTGTTCTACAAACAAGTTTGAAACTTTAATTTACATATATTATCAATATTTAACCATCTCACCTCTGTCTGTGTGAGTTCGAGTCTAGGATTCGGCGAATGTTGATATGTGAGAAAGCTTGCCAGTAGCTTCTTGTGGGTAGGTGGTTCTTTCCGGTGATTTCCCGGTTTCTTCCTCCACCATTAATACTGGCCGCCGAATCATAGACATTAACCTACGTGGACAGAGGTGAGATGGCAGTGATCCGTAACGGACAGCACTTTAGACCACTAGGCCACTGGGGGCCCCATGAAATCAAATGAGTGTTGTGTATTCAGGTGGAATTATATGTCTAGTATTCAAGCGGAAAGAAGGCATTAATGATTCAAGTGGAATGACATTGTTGAATATTCATGATAAATGACATTGTTCAGTATTCATGGTGAATGACATTGTTTATTATTTAACTGTAATATTAGTGTCGAGTATTGAAATGGAATGATGATGATGAGTATTGAAATAGAATGATGTGGTTGAGTATTGAAATGGAATGATGGGGTTGAGATTGAAATGGAATGATGTGGTTGAGTATTGAAATGGAATGATGGAGTTGAGTATTGAATTAGAATGATGAGGTTAAATATTGAAATTGAATGATGGTGTTGAATATTGAAATGGAATGATGGGGTTGAGTATTGAAATGGAATGATGGGGTTGAGTATTTAAATGGATTGATGGGGTTAAGTATTAAATTAGAATGATGAAACTGAATATTCAAGAGTTATAAAAAGGAGCAAGGAATGTGACAATTTTATAAGTAAAATTAGTTTACTACTATATTACTACATTACACTTCACCCACTTCACACATACCTTCTCCTATGCTAATTCCTGATTCTTGGACTTGTTTCAGTAATAAAGCAACCTGTAAACTGGTCATTCACAACTCATGGCTTTTGTTACACTCATGGTACTCCAGTAAGGTTTAATTCAGCAAATAAAATTGTTTCCAGTTTCAATTATATAGTATTTTGTTACCCAAAGAAACTCTGACGGGGTTAAAGTTGAACACATATCAACTTTGAATGAAACGATTATTAATATTTCATGTGCTTAATTCAATTGATATGCTCACATTGAAACACTGACCACCTAATTCACACTTATATTTTTTTTCTCTGCTATGTATCCTCATGTGCATCATGCGTTAACAACTCCGATTAGCATTTTATTGCATACTTTACACTTTAACGATTTTATCCATGACGCATTTCCTTGTGTCTTCAGACCTCGACTTTGACTAAATACTTTATGACATATTACAGAATTAAATGCTTTTGTTTTCAACAGGATGCCTCCTCTTCAGCTTCTTCAAACATCCGCGTTCAATGAAACTTTTATTTTATTCTTCATATTCATTTTTATTTAAAGGGGCTTTCCAGTATGTATTCTCGTGTGCATTTGCATATTTTTATTCTCTCTAAACCCTTTATCATATACTGCAAACTTAAATGGTATTTCCCCAGTATGTGTTCTCATGTGCACTTTTAGATGTTCACCCTGACGAAAAACTTTATCACATGCTGAACACTTAAATGAATTCTCACCAAAATGTATCTTCTTGAACTTGCTCAGATCTCCACAATTACGGAACCGTATATTACATACTTCACACTTAAATGGTATTTCCCCAGTATGTGTTCTCATGTGACTTTTTAGAAGCTCACTTTGACGAAACGCTTTATCACACTCTTCACACTTGAATAGTTTTTCCATAGTATGCGTTTACATGTGCGCGTTTATATATTCACTAACATGAAATCGTTTTTCACATACTGATCATTTAAATGTTTCCACTCCAGCATGTCTATTATTGTACTTTCTCAGATTTCCTGGTTAACGGAACTGTTTATTACACACTTCACACTTGAATGTTTTTTCTCCAGTATGTATCATCTTGTGCAATTTCAGATTTCCTCTGTGACTAAACTTTTTATCACATATTTCACACTTAAATGGCGTTTCCCCAGTATGTGTTCTCATATGCAATTTAGGTGGCCACGGAGGTTAAACATTTTATCACATATTTCACACTTAAATGTTCTATTCAACAGTATGCATCATGTTGTAGAACTTCAGATTTCTACTACTAATAATATTTTATCACGTACATTACACTTAAATGGATTTTCTCCAGTTTCTATGACCATCTGCTTATTCCGATTTTTCTGTGACCAAACCCTTGATTACATATTTTAAAATTGAATGTTCAATACTCCAGTATGTATCCTCATGTGAGCTTTTAAAAGTCCACTGCAACAAATTATTTTATCACATGCTTCACATTTCAATGTTTCTTCTCTTGTAGGAGTCAGAGTTTAATATTCAATTAAAATTTTATGAGATGCTTCAGTATTAAATATTTTTCTTCTGCAATTCCCGATGCTTTAATTCAAACTTTTATTTTTACTGAACCATTGATCGGAAAATGTTTGCCTTTATCTCATCTGTCCTTTGTTTTTACAGAACTTTTTTTCCTACTCAATCTGAGCCACTGACAACGAGAGGGCTTTGATTTTCAATCGAAAGAGGATACACGGCATACGTTACATTATGTTGTTTTCTTTTTCTCCAATTTGTCCCAAAACTCTAAGCAAATCGTCGACCGCCCTAAGTCCTTGCCTCTCTCTGGTTCGTGCGCCACGTTTATATCAACGTCAAGCACTAATCGTTAGATAGTGACGTCATTAAATTGACCAATACCTGTCGTTGACACTGACAACATTATTTATTAAGACGTATTCAGCATCATCAATTTCAATAACCCACTACAGATCAAATAAGGGAAAACACTTCACACATTCCGTTTACCTTCTTAACATATTGTCCTTTCTTGGTTTGTGCTGCTAGTTTCTCGCGTCCTCGGTTTCTATACTTGGTGTATTTAACTGGGCCAATATTTAACTCGACAGCCACAGGAAGTACTGATTGGGAAATATTCGACCAAATAAAATTTAAACACATACCACAGTTGGATTTTTGATTATCATTACCGTTATATATTTCTTTGACAACAACGTCGGCCGTTTCAGAATAGTCGAGTATACTGTCTTGTCTTGTTTTATTCGCCATGAACCCCATTCGCCGCTTCCTATAAGTTTTACCAAATGTAAATAATTTTTATTTATATAAAACGAAATTCAAAGCAAATCTGACTGTGTAACAAGTACTTATGTTTATTATCGATATTAAATTTATAGAAACGTAACCGAGCATTAAATATCTTAAATTAGTAAATTGAGATGATTCACCAGCAATATAACTCACGATTGTACCTAGTTTGGTTCCGTCTAAAAAATAAGTATTATTTCTACTTAAAGTTTCCTTTTTGTATCTGCAATTATGCAATCCAACTCAGCATCATCTATGATCAATCTTGCATAATGTATTTCATGATCATATGATCCTCCTTATATAAATTTACCGATTATTTTCCTACCGAGATCATTTCCGAATTTATTTTCAAAGGCAATTGTATCCCAAACTGTCATGGGTGAATGTTTCTTTTGTTGTGGTGACCAAACTTATTTCTGCAAATGATATTATATAATAGCTTCAGTTACCATCATCGACGTAAAAATTCCCGCTTATGGCATATACCGCAACAACTCTGTTTAAGCCCAATATTTTTTCTTCTTCTTAGAAATGTCAACAAAACCACGCATAAACTATCGGAAGAAGTTACGGAACTTAAATGACTTTGCGAGAACAAATCCGTTAAAACAAGATCAGGAATTGGTACATTTATCGCAAATCTTGTCATTACGTGTCTGGGATGGCCGAATCGATCAAAGTATTAAGAACAGTCTCATTATCGAAGAAATGTCCATGATAACAATGCAACCATCTCATCCGATATATCTATACGATGATCGTATTTGGTATTCCACAATCCGTCATGACCATATTCCACACAACTGCGTTGAATATCTTCAAGGAATTCTGACTGTGTTGGCGAACATAGATTATTCTTCTGAGCAAAGTGATCCGCAACTGATGGAACTATGAAAAACATATTTAGTAATTTTTCAACTTAGACGTTGTCAAAATAATACTCATGCGAAAAACTTTGTGCAAATTTCTTCATTTCCATATGGAGATATGCTCTAATATCATCGTTGTGATTTACAAACTGATCGTAAAAACCAAAAGATACAGGGTCGTTTTTGGTAATATCGGAGATAGCACCAATATAAGATCGTCATAAAAATCAAATTGCCCTATTTCGTGTAAATATTATTGCAGAATTAGTGCTTGCTTGTGCGTCATTATCAATGATTGTTATTGGAACTATTCATGATGAGTATTTTGACATGTATATAATCTCTCCGGTTAGTGGTTTTACTCTTATTGGAAATTATAATTTCTTTTCTAGATTTGCAACGTCACTCTTAGGTGATCCGGTATCTCTGTTATTGATCATTCTTATATACGTTTAGGTCTTAAATCAGTTAAACCATTTCCGCGTATTACCTTAAAGACATGTTTCATAACTCGTCCAGCTACACAATTTATTCTTGAACTTTTCATTGATCTGAGATTCCAAACGCTGGGTTTATCATTAAGCGAAAATATTGTATAGATATCCGTAGCAACGGGATACGCTCTTCTCAAAATAATGTTTATCAACACCAATCAGCATTCATGGCTCGGGTTAACTATTCAATATAACAACACTATTTTCAGCACGAAGTCTTATCGATTCACGTTTGTAACGAATGATCAAATTGTCGTCGTCTGTCTGCACAAAATTGTTTAATAAAATAATATATCTCTGAGTATCGAGGTAGGTAATGATAATTTTACCTCGATCGTCACTAATTCAAGAGCGAATAATGACAACACCTTTGGTGGTGTTGTCGTTCATAATCCTGAATGTTGACCATGTATGAGTCTCACCATCATTGCGAAATTATTTTCTTCCATCATGGATACTATCGATTATATCACTACGCTTAAAAGCCAGATCTTGCATCCAACAATTAAATTTAGATTTTTGGTTGTTTCTCAAGACGATATCTCACGGTGGAATCTTCAATTGTGGACAATCTTAAATTACTCAATGCTATATCTAACACAAATATATATATAAAAAATAGTTAGGTTAGAATTATCTCACTAATACGAAAAGAAAAAGCTCGTACAAACTCGTACAAAACAACTGAAAGATATCATGGCGATGAGGGAATTGATAAACGAAGACGCTGAAAAATTATTGGCTAAAGATAAAAAAACGTTGAGTGCGAATGCAGTGATTGTGTCACCGGTGACAACATCATCAGTAACAATGTCACCAAAAAAAAAAACAAAGAAAACGACGAGGAAACTAGATTACCAACTTATTAATTTGTCCCAGATGATCTTAACAGGAACGCGCTAGATTGCACAATGTAAATAAAATTATTTGATTCTTTGCTTGATGTTTTCTGCGAACGTTAGGTCTTCATGATATTTAACGAATCTAACTATATTACATAATATTATATTTGAAATGGTTAGATTCGTTAATAGCATACAGATCTAAGATCGGTGAAATAGACATTCTATCAGAGGTCCAATGTCACGTCGAAAAAACATATTTTATCTTTGATGTTGTTTCTGACGTGGCCCTTGACATTTTTTGCTTGATGTTTTTTTAAGATCTCACAAACAGATTTATATACAGCAACTCTTATCTAAGATTTTGCAAGTGACAATTTGATCAGTCAGTTTGAAATATATCCGTGATAACAGACGACAGTGACATTGCATATAACAACCTTGAGTAGGTCTGATACAATCAGAAAACCAGGAGGGACCTAATGGGTAAATAGAAAAAGGGAAAGTATCCTTCCTGGATTTGTTTGGATTTATCAATGTCAACTTGACGACTGCAGTAGACGGCATTACATTATATATTAAACGCGATAGTTGATCTAATATTGACGATACCTGGTGAAACATGACGGTCTTCATTGTATGGATTATTATTATTATATAGGGGACTACTTGACGGTGGAGACACTTGGAAAATTAATACTGAAATCAGGATTAGTCAAACTCACCGATATCAGTATGGTTCTTAACGAAGCAGAATTAGCGACGATTTGTTACAGTTATTCTTGCGATCGCTTTGTGGACTTCCAAAGCTTAATGAATGATTCTATTCACGTTTCTGCGAAAATTCAGGAACAGTTGTACTCGATTAATAAAAACTTATTTGATTGTAGTCATTCCATCATTGATGGTATCTAACAAAGTTGTCACTGGAATTTCCTTATTATCGATATATTTCTTCGCAGCAGAGTCAACCGTATCAATCGGATCTCCTATTTTAGTGATTTTTTTTGTTATTCATGTGGAGAACGCCGTTCATTATATCACCTGCTTTTAATACTCGTTCATTAATAACATCTCGGATCGTCGAACGAGTAATATCAATAGGAATAAGTTTACCTTCTATGTAATACACAGCAATAAATCGTTCTCGCAAAAATCGACTGCGAATAATAATATCATTGATTTAAATATTACTCGTTTTAAATTTTCCTTCACGGTTTTGAAATATAACAAGTTTCTTTTGGATCTAAGCTGGCAAGACTGAGCATGACAGATAATTCGTCATTATTCTGCCACTGTGTCACTGGCTTGATTCGACATTCTGATGGTGTTTGTTAAGGTTTGGTTTTAGCCGATCATCCGTATATATGAAACATTATACGATTAGTAATTTAATGTATATTCATGTACTTCTTTGAGTTGGTTTCGTTGATCTTGATACAGCATCAAATACTGGTATTGCTTCACGGCCAGATATCGGCCGGTTAGTTTATGTTTGTGTTGGTAGCGTTCAATACCAGATTGAAATATTTTGTATACTTCAAACATAATTAAAAAAATTATTTTGGTTGCGCCAACCCATACGAATTAAAAAAAAAACCATTCCACGTGTATCAATGTGTATGCAACCAAGTGAGTGCTAGGTACCATTGATGAAACAAGATTAATAATATCTATTTCTGGCAGTGCATGATTTTTCGTTAATTAATCACGCATAAAACACTTCTAAAATTCTTTATGCTCAATACCGCAGCAGTATCAAGTAAATTAAAATGTGATAATGGAAATTACACCGTAGGTGTTAACGGTGAGATCCTGGAAGTCACAGACCCAATCCCATTCGTGATCGTCCTCCTCGTCGTCCATCTAATCCTTTTCCTGTTGCTTTCTGTAATGCCATTTCACCAGGTATTACAAAAACGATATAGCGCAGCAGCTATTTCAATATGTGGAGTGGTTGCAGTCATATATTCTTGGATAGCTGCGAGAAGTGGAAATATTCCTCCGGTTTAAATATCATCTATGATCTCACAAACGGAAAGATTTAATCGCATTAATTTCCTGGTGTGTTTGTCTTCGTTAAGTCTTTTAAACTGACGATCGGTCAACGATAATTTTCACCGCTCATTTGGTTGTGTTTTAATGTTAATTTTGTTCTGCATCGTGATGCTAACGGTGATTGTAATAGTTTTGATTCCTTATTGCCGCTTGCATATTCTCTACTGGAACATCAACTACTCTCATGCGACCACCAACACCTTCATGTAACATTGTTTTATCACTGAGTATGATGGCGATTGGTATGTAATTAGGAATATCTACGATATTTATGTTAACACGAGCTCAAAAATATATAAATAAAACAAATTGTCTGGTTAAATTTAAATGTTCCAGTGAAAAAAAATCATTCGGCTACGGCATTGTAAAAACTAGCTGCGATATGTTTAACCAGAATCAACTTTTCGATCAGTCCTATTAAATACATTAGATGATGATGCACGCGTGCTACATGTCTTTGATCACAATTCAATAAAAGATCCTCGGATGGTTCTTGATATCCGTTTATTCCAAGCAAAACTTCAGAAACAACTAGTTTGTCATATATCATAGAGCTTAGTATTTAGTTACTTACTCGTGCATTATTTTGAAGCGTAATAAATATATGTGTCGGTGCAAAAATACCTTTCTTAGAAGATATTTGTAAATAGACAAATAATTGCACTTTGAAAACTATATGTGGACATCGTTAACTATGACAATGTCGATTTACATCCTTGACCCATAAAAGAGAGTAGACGATCTTCTTCAGATATTGTTGAGTCATTACCGACATCCAAAATGAAAGGTTTGTTAGTACTACCATAAATTTTCACAGTTGTACTGCATCTACTGCTTCAACATGCCATACTGCATCATGGTCTGTGGAATTTCTTATTAGTAAAACTTTTTGCTTAGCTCCAAAATTAACCTTTCTGCAGAATGCAAAAAATATGTGATACCGGAATTGCACATGAAAACAGCCTATCCTTGAGCATTGCTTTACATGATGCAAATCCTAAGTTTAAATTTTGATTCATTGATAATACCCGGTAGTTTCCATGAATCATGCGTCGTTTCTTACATTACCTACAGTTACAGTTTTTCTGAATTGGACTATGAGTAGTATCCTTGTAAAATATCATTGATGGACCAGATGATCTTCACTATTCATCGCTGTATAGAGAAAGACCAGGTATTGTCGTAGCAACGTCAATATCGTTCTAAATAAATTCAACATTTTCTCCAACAATCATACACGTGGCACTGTCAAACAATGCCATGATACTGTTATTAACAAAACCAAAACCAACATCGTTATCTTCTTCATTATTATCCGCTTTATATGTTTTACCTTCAAACCCGATGAAAACCCCATGGGGCAAGAATACCTACTCGTATCTTGAACTTATCATTTAATTCGACCACGTTGATCTGGAATTCGAGAGTCATAAGAATAATATTGAAAATCACGCACAGATTTTTCCTTGAGAACCAGTGCGTCCATATCAAATTCGGGATCAGATATACGTTTGAATATGTTATGTTGTTGGTCACTGTTTAATCCGAAGACCATTATCTGCCATCAAACTTACTGTTACATCCCTTCTCACTCTTCGACAAACTTTGCTAGTTGTTGATCTGCGGCTTATTTTATTTTACCAACAATTGCAGGCATCATCTCAGTGCTTGGTGATTTTACTGGCTGAGATTTTCGTCGTATTAATCGTGCTACTCTATCTTTGATGGCTGAAAATACTTTCCTAGTAACGTACCCAACAGCATCAATGCCTTTCTCATGAGTAATGTCAATAGCTTTCATGCCAACTTGCTTTATAATCGGTATTGGTTTTGACTCGATTATCGAAAATAAACCCTTAACATCACCGAATCCATCTCCGTAAAATTTATTGTATACAGGTAATCTTGAATTTATACCCTGACCATTGTTGGACCACGTTGAAAAGTGTGCATGGTCATCTATTATAATTAATTATTTAACTGTTTTATCAGTAACTTAGTAGGACGACCTTCATTCGCCATGATAATTATCGATAACTTTATTGATTAGAGACCGATACTCGTCAACGGTCCAGTACATTATAGTTGACAAAATATATGTGATTTCGTTAATAATTTCTGGAGAAATATTACCAGCTCGTTTTCCACCAACAAAAATTTCTAATCTATCTACGTCAGCTGCTACACTACTGGGGCAAGTAACAATATCACTTTGGGAAATTCCACTTCCTCGAGTAAGACCATTTCCAGTTTCGCCTTTAAAATGAGATGTAGCACAACCAAGAAATCATTGAGGTTGATCTGATAGCAAGGTGGAGTTGCTTCGCTGCGTTTTTTCTCCTTAGAAGAATTTAGTAGCTTTACTACATTTACTTTAAACTTATCATAATAACTCAAGTTATCTATTTCTTCGATATTTCTAGAGACGAGATATACAGCATTAATTGAATCATAATAAACAAATTCTTTAGCGCAAAGAGGTTTCAAATGCGTACCACTGGAATCATATGTTGATGCAATATATTTTGTATAGAATGGATTTTGTATAACTTAAATATTTTAGGTTTAAAATATTAATTTTATTGATCGTTTCGGTGCTTCTTCTTCTTCTTGTTCTTCTTTTTCTTCTCCTTCTTCTTCTCCTTCTCTTAATTTTCTTGTTCTCTTTTCCTTCTTCTCTTCTTCTCTTATTCTATTCTTTTACTCTTCATCGTCCCTTTTTCTTCTCTTGGCTTTTCTTCTTCTTCTCCTTTATTTCTTCTTCTCTTTCTTTTCTTCTTCTTCTTCTTCTTCTTCTTCTTCTTCTTCTTCTTCTTCTTCTTCTTTCTTTCTTTCTTTCTTTAATTCCTTCTTCTTCTTCTTCTTCTTCTTCTTCTTCTTCTTCTTCTTCTTCTTCTTCTTCTTCTTCTTCTTCTTTTTCTTCTTCTTCTTTCTTTCTTTCTTTATTTCCTTCTTCTGCTTCCTCCTCCTCCTCCTCTTCTTCTTCTTCTTCTTCTTCTTCTTCTTCTTCTTCTTCTTCTTCTGAAAAGTCAACGTCATATTTCATACAACTGTAATGTAAAGCAATATATCTTTTGCCATTAGCTTGAGCCTGATCAACATTAAAACGTAAACAAAAAAATCCCTTTGTGCCATTTTCCTTGCCTATATAATAATGCTCAGGATTTATTAATTTCTTCGTATATCACAATGTAGTAAAGCAGTTCCAGCAAATGTAGGTATACCAGACTTTGCGATATGTTGTTATATGTTGTTCGTCCGTCGAGTCGACGAAGACCACTCTAGTCATCCGTGAGTTGGAGAGGCTGGTTCTGTTCTGTGTGTGCGCAGGTGGCTGAAAAGTCCAAGCCTTGGACAGAAGGTTCGGTTGCAGAATTTACACTGGATAAGTGGTACATCTCCGGGATGGTCGCTGACACGTGTTTTACTGGCTTGCCTCTTTATCTCTACAGTTGCTATCCTACTCGATTCACTCAGTTTGGAGCCTTTGTGAAGATAGGAACGCCAAGTCACTCGATCCCTAGCTGTTTGCTCCCATGGGTTAGGGTCTATGCTGATCGCTTTCAATGCAGGTTTCAAATTGTCTTTGAAGCGTTTCTTCTGATCTACGTGGGTTCTCTGTCCTTGCTGCAGCTTGCCATAAAAGAGTCTCTTAGGCAGCCGGTGGTCTGGCATGCGTACATGTCCCGCCCAGCGAAACTTGGACTGCATCAGGATGGTGTGAATGCTGGAAAGGCCTACTTTGGCTAGTACATCGGTGTCTGGGACTTTGTCATGCCATTTGATATTGGTTATTTTCCTGAGGATTGTAGTGTGAAAGTGGTTCAGCATCCTGACATGGCGTTGCTACACTGTCCACTTTTCGCATGCGTAGAGTAATGTGGGGAGTACAACTGCTCTGTAGACCTTTAATTTGTCATGATACTGATGCTTCCTCTATTCCATACATTCTCATACAATCTGCCAAAAGTTGCGCTGGCTCTGGCAATGCGGAGGTTCACCTCGTCGTCAATGGTGACACTCTGTGAAACTGTACTGCCAAGGTAGATGAAATGGTTCACAACGTTGACTTTTTGGCTGTTGACGGTGATGTTTGGCTCATTAGAGGGCTTTCGCGGGGCTGAGTGATGCAGTACTTCAGTCTTTTTAGCATTGATGGTGAGACCAAAGCTTGTGCAGGAACTCGAGAACTTGTCAATGCTGCATTGTAGGTCTGCTTCTAAGCCAGCATTGAGGGCGCAATCATCAGCAAAATAAAGAACTCCCTGATGTTGTCTGTCATAACCTTGGAGTTTGCTTGTATCCTCTTGGGGATAGCAGTTTTTCATCTGTAGGGTACCTGATGCCGACTCCAACAACTCCGTCTCTGAATGCAATAGACATCATGGCGGAGAAAAAAAGACTGAACAATGTCGGTGCCAGAATACAACCCTGTTTGACGCCATTGGTTACTACGAATGGTTCAAATGTCTCTCCATTTTCCTAGTCTCCCGGCTGCATAACTTCATGGAATTGCTGAACCATGGATATAACAAATTTTTGGACATCCATACTTGGCCATTATCTTCCATAATCCTTCCCTGCTGATTATATCAAAAGCTTTTGTCAAGTCGATGTAGAAGGAGAAAAGGTCAACGTTTTTCTCATGACATTTATCTTGCAGCTGCCTTGCAACAAACACCATGTCATTAGTCCCACTTTTTGCGGAATCCACATTGGTTTGCTGGCATGAGTCCCTGATCAGGGTGCATAGTGAAGCGATTCAGTGGGATTCTGGCGAGTATATTTCCTGCAAATGAGAGCAAGAAAATACCTCGATGGTTGTCGCAGGCCTGTCGGTTTCCTTTGCGTTTGTAAAGGTGGAATATGAAAGCATCTTTGAATTCCTGCGGGATTGTCTCTTGCTGCCACATCAGCAAGAACAGTTCGTGGAGCCTTTCAATAAGCGCTGTACCCCCTTCCGTGTAGACTTCTGCTGGAATTGCATCTGAGCCGGAAGCTTTGCCACTGGAGAGCACATGAATCGCTTTCTGTGTCTCAAGCAAAGTTGGAGGGTCATCCAGTGATTCCTTGATGGGTAATTGAGGGAAACTGTTGATGGTTTCCCCGTTGATGGATGAAGGGCGATTCAAGAAGCTGTCAAAATGTTCTGCCATTGTTCAAGAATCTTCTCTTTGTCATTAATTATAGTGTTACCATCTGCGCTGAGAAGGGGTGATGATCCAGAAGATTTATGTCCATACACTTCTTTCAGGGCAATGTGCAAGCTTTTCATGTCTGCTTGTTTGCGGATCTTACGGAGTTTCTGCTGAACCGTTCTGCGTATGTTGATGAATGGATGTTAACTGGAGGTGGAATTGGGGTTGTTAAGGTAGGTTTGGTGGAGGCGGTGTTTCTCATTCAGCAACTGCTTGATGTCGGTGCAGTTCTCATCAAACCAATCTTGGTGTTTTCAGTTTGAGATGCTTAGTATTTCCGAAGCTGTGGTGTAAACCGTCTATCTTAATTCTACCCATTCGGTCTCGTATCAGCATTCTGATTTGCCTGAGGTGTGGATTTCAGACGTTCTTGCAAGGCATCTACGAGCCACTGTTTGATACTATAGTGTTGAAGCTTGGCGATGTTCACTCTTTTAGGAACCTTCTTACCCTGTGGGCTTCATTTAGAATGAATGCGTTTGTTGAGTTTAGTGATGATGAGGCCTTGGTCTGTTCAGCAGTCAGCACCTCAAAAGGACTTCGTCACACGTACATCCTGCCTGTCACTCTTCCTGACAATGATGTAGTCAATGAGATGCAAGTACTCAGAGCGAGGGTGCATCCATCACGTTCTATTACGGGTAGGGAGTCGGAAGACTGTGTTGGTGATCAGCAGTTCATGCTCGGCACATATCTGGAGCAGGAGGAGGCCATTTCTGTTACAGTGACCAACTCCTTGTTTTCCTAGCACCCCATCCCAGGAAAAATGATCTCAGCCAACTCTTGCATTGAAGTCGCCATGAATGACGAGCTTATCTGCCAACGGAACATCAGAAATAG
The DNA here is from genome assembly GCA_016746295.1 of Potamilus streckersoni. Classification (NCBI taxonomy): domain Eukaryota; kingdom Metazoa; phylum Mollusca; class Bivalvia; order Unionida; family Unionidae; genus Potamilus; species Potamilus streckersoni. The sequence continues at coordinate 633,130 of JAEAOA010001665.1, read as the reverse complement.
CAGAGTGAAGATCCCGAAAGAACTTGGTTTTCACTTCATCTAGGTTGGTCATGGTCGGATTATAGCAACTGATGTTGATAAGGTGTTTTCTTCCAGTCAAGAGGGGCAGTTTCGTGGTCATAAGAGTATCGTTTACTCCCTTGAAAGGTCAAGCTAGTTTGCCAATTAATGTTGTCTTTACTGCAGAGCCGACATCAGCCTCACGGAGCTCTTCACTTCCTCGGCCACTCCAAAAAAATGTGTATCCTGAGTCCATTTTACGAAGGTCACCTTCTCCTGCAAGCATGGTCTCGCTTAAGGAAGAAATGTCCACTTTGTATCTGGCAATTTCCTCTCCTATTAGAGCGGTTGGCTTCTGGGGTCTATCCGTGTCATCTCGGTCCATTAGGATGCGTACATTCCATGCGCCAAGTGTTAGAGGAACAATCCTCGTCTTCTTTTTATTTGTATTTCGACCGATGAAGTAGGGTCCCCGCCAACCGCGGTAAGCTGGCTAAGGGGTGGGTGGTGGGGTCGTGCAGGCATTGTTTAAAGTACCTTTTCTAGCACCTTCCTCATGCCAAGGCGGTGAACAGTGCATTCCTGAAGAGAGCTGCTCAGTCGCTCAGGGAGCTGCCGAACTCCACTGATGCTGCATGTCAGTGGTGAACGACCCTAATGGTATATCAGACTTTGTTATACTGTCAATGAAAACCTCATTATATTTATTATGCAATTTATTCCTAACTTGAGCTCCTTATGTTTCCTTTTCAGTGACTGTGTCACCGTCGTTATCCGCTTGTTCTATTTGTTCAGTTGGTTGAATCTCAGCTATTCAGCAGGAAATTCTCGTAGAATTGTTTTTCGTCTTTTTAGTTCGTCCCGCTATGTTTGTTTTATACCTTTTTAGCTATTTCATTTAAAACAGGGACAATGCCTTTAGTGGTTTCAGTGATAGGTTTAAATAATTGCTCCGATAATTCTTTAAATTCTTGTATCTGTTGACCCTCTTGTAATTGTTGTATGACATGGTCACTGACAGGTATATATTTCTTAAAAGCTTATAGTCTCTCTCAGAGCCATCATTTCTTGGTGATGCGTGCTTAGTCGTGACGGTATATGGGCTGGTGCTTGCATGAAAGGAGATGGGTACCATTTATTCGCGGACCTGGGTTCGAAACTCGGTAGAGTACGAATTTAATTTCTCTAATCTGTATGATAGTAATGTTTGTATTAAACTAGTGTTTCTGCCCACTCTTATCAAGATTCTACTACGGAATCGAGGGAGAGCACAGTCTGTTATGTCAGGTATATATATATATATATATATATATATATATATATATATATATATATATATATATATATATATATATATATATATATATATATATATATTTATTACTTAATTCAAAGATATACATATTTTTGCACTACTGTAGTTTTAATGGATTTCAACGTAACTAACATTAATGTATTCAATTTATTTATTAAATCCTTTATGTTGGTGAAGATTTTCAAACAGTGCAAGCGTGGACGTTATATCTTATCACCAAGTTTAAATTTGTGCTTATTTTATGTGTGTGCTGTCATACATAATTGAGGTAAATACCGCGAAAATATTGAGTTGTTCCCTAGTTGCACGGTATCCTGGGTTAGCCGCCATATTCGTTTTTTTTTTTTTTTTTTTACGTTAAAGCTATTGGATTGACGGATATCTTTTATAGAAATAGAGGGAAAATCAGAGAAACTTTACAATTTGTAACAATTCAGCAGTAACAGATCGGTCTTATTGTGTACTGATAACAACATTATGTACCGCGTTAATAAAGAGTCCCAGACTATTGGTGGGTCTTGGAGTGTTTACTCCATTTGCTTTTCTCAATGATTGGATCAATCTCGTACAGGTTTTTGTCGTCCAGTTTCTGAATTTTCTCAAAATATCTGGCCTTATAGACTTTAACCAGTATATATCGATACATATTTTCTCAACCCTAGAGTTATTTTCAATCTATGTATCCATCCGTAGTAACAGCAACGCGCAAAAAATTGAATAATATTGAATGCTGTTAACTACAGGGTTTCTACAATACAAAATGGCGCTTGTCTCTGGAATTATAGATACACCATCCAAATGTTAAGTTTTTGATAAAATGTTTGGATATTGAAATTCAGTTGAAGTTCCACATGAGGATAGATACTGGAGATAAACTATTCAAATGTGAAATTTATGATAAATTGTTTGGACGGAGTAGTAGTTTGAAGAAACACATGAGGATATATACTGGAAATAAACCATTCAAATGTGAAATGTGTGATAAAATGTTTGGAGTTAGTAGTCAGTTGAAGGTCCACATGAGGATACATACTGAAGACAAACAATTCAAATGTGAAGTTTGTGATAAAATGTTTGGAAATAGTTATAATTTGAAGGTCCACATGAGGATACATACCGGAAATAAACCATTCAAATGTGAAGTTTGTGATAAAAAGTTTGTTCAGAATTCTCATTTGAAGAACCACATGAGGATACATACTGGAAATAAACCATTCAAATGTGAAATGTGTGATAAAATGTTTGCGCAAAGTGGTCCATTGAAGAACCACATGAGGATACATACTGGAGATAAACCATATAAATGTGAATTTTGTGATAAAATGTTTGGATATAGACATCATTTGAAGGACCACATGAGGATACATACTGGAGATAAACCATTCAAATGTGAAGTATGTGAGGAAATGTTTGGATATAGTAGTCAGTTGAAGTTTCACATGAGTAAACATACTGGAGATAAACCATTCAAATGTGAAGTTTGTGATCGAAAGTTTGCTCCGAGTTCTTCTTTGAAGAACCATATGAGGATACATACCGGAGATAAACCATTCAAATGTGAAATTTGTGATCAAAAGTTTGCTCAGAGTTCTTATTTGAAGAACCATATGAGGATACATACCGGAGATAAACCATTCAAATGTGAAATTTGTGATCAAAAGTTTATTCAGAGTTCTTATTTGAAGAATCACATGAGGATACATACTGGAGATAAACCATTCAAATGTGAAGTTTGTGATCAAACGTTTGTTCAGAGTTCTCATTTGAAGAACCACATGAGGATACATACTGGAGATAAACCATTCAAATGTGAAGTTTGTGATCAAAAGTTTGTTCAGAGTTGTCATTTGAAGAACCACATGAGGATACATACTGGAGATAAACCATTCAAATGTGAAGTTTGTGATCAAACGTTTGTTCAGAGTTCTCATTTGAAAAACCACATGAGGATACATATTGGAGAAAAATGATTGAAATGTAAAATTTGTGATAAAATGTATGGAGTTAGTAGTCATGAAACACCACATGAAATAAGCCATTTAAATCTGAAGTCTCTGATACAATTTTTGGATGGATTTGTCATTTGAAAATTCACTTGAGAATGCAAGCAGGAGATTAACCATGGAAATTTTAAGTTTGTAATAGATATTTTATACAGAATTGACATGGGAATACATATTGAACATTAGCCATTCAAGTGTGAAGTTTATCATAAATGTTTGGGACAGTAGTACTATGAAGTGCCACATAATTTTGTATACTGTTGATATTGAGAGCTTTTAGAGAGTCCATGTTCAATCATAACATCATGATACATAATAGAGAAAAAACAATAACGGTATAGTGTTTTCATTTTCAGCTTAATTGTTTTATGAATGTAATTCTTTAAGGATCAGTACTATATCATGTGAGGGGCTCCTGAGTGGTCTAAAGCACTCTTCATTACGGATCACTGTTAACTCACCTCTCTCTGCTTGGGTTCAAGTCTAAGATTAGGTGAATGTGGATATGTGAGAAATCTTGCCAGTAGCTTCTCGTGGGTCGGTGATTCTTTCTGCAGATTTCCCAGTTTCTTCCTCCACCAATAATACTGGCCGCCATGTATCGTGTGCTAAAAAAATGGCGTTAGGCCTCAGAACAACAACAACAACAACAACTATATCATGTGAAGAAATACAGAATTTCAAATTCCTTTCTGGGCATTGTAGTCTTTAAAAAACAAATTTCAGACCCATAAGTCACTTTTGAAACTTCTTGGTATAAATCATGCATGCCATGTCTCCAGAATTGTTTGAGAGTCTTTTGATTTTCGAACCCATCTTTTGATCTACCGATTTGCTAACAAGATCAACAGGAATTGAAAAAAAAGCATATGTATTTCTAGCTAAAACAACATTTAATACACTGTTCATGATAACTGTAATCCGTCAATCAAGTTATTAGTCTGGTTTCCTTATTTCTCTCCACTCCGAGAGGTCAGGGAATCAGATTATCAAGTTATTAAAATCAGAATTTTTTCTACCTTTTCCATCAATTCGAGAAATAAACCTCTGATATAATTCATCCCCATTGGTAATTATATTCTGTACTCCTTTTGCACATATGGACCGATTTGGCAGTGGAAGGAGACACATAACAATCAGAATATCATCATACTTTGCTGTCGTGTAGTAAGTAGTGTGAATCACCAAACACATGAACATTTATAACTATTTGTACAACTATCGCGGCTAATATTCATTACTGGTTAGAGACCAATTCTCGCAGCATACCAATTGTCGGCATAATAATAATAATTCTGTAAATAATAATTACCTGACACATATTTTTGATCAGGCTTATTATCTATAATTGCTCTTTCTATTTTTTAAACAGGAACCAAAACTTTGAATGCCGTCGCCAGTTATTATTAATATGATGACAATTGGTACATGGAAGAATTGGTCTCTAACCAGTAGAGTTATTTGACTTAGTTGTGGTACAATCTAAACTTTTGGGCTTAAATTTTGACCTCAGATCACAAATTAGCAAGGTCAAAAGCAATCACTACCTTATGAAAAATAACTTTCTGGCATGATTTAATGAGCCTTGTTTATTTAAAACATAATGCCCTATACACATCAATTTGATGCCCTGAATAACCCTAACCCAAATCATTATGTTAACCTGAATAACAACTTGGTAATTGAACTCATTCCATAGAGGATAATGAAGCTATTATTGGTTGTTTATATCAATGAAATAAAAAAGTTTTAGAAAGTCAGTCAGGTCAAACAAAACTGAACTCAATTCCGTACAAGATAAAGGTTAGTAAACAATATTACATTACAACAGCATATAATGGAATTTTAAATAATTAAAACTAGCAAACAATTAAATTAAAAAACAGATAACATAAAATATTTTAACTGATGCCATTGTTGCCTGAAGTTTTTTGGCTCTGGACCGAGTGTTTTTGGTTCTAAATAATATTATGTCGGTCTTTATCAAGCTTATATGTCTTGTTGGTTGTAAATAATATTATGTTGGTCTTAATTAAGCTTATATGATGTCTTGTTGGTTCCAAATGTCATGTCAAGTATCAAGAGACATTAGTCCCATGTCTCTCTCTCTGTTTGCAAGTGTTTTTTATCATTACATCTAACCAGCCATTTGAATTGTTATGAGACATGTAAATTTACACACATATTCGTATCATTACACCTAACCAGCCATTTGAATTGTTATGAGACATGTAACTTTACACACATATTCGTATCATTACACCTAACCAGCCATTTGAATTGTTATGAGACATGTAACTTTACCCACATATTCTTATCATTACATCTAGCCAGGCATTTGAATTGTTATGAGACATGTAACTTTACACACACATTCTTATCATTACACCTAACCAGCCATTTGAATTGTTATGAGACATGTAACTTTACCCACATATTCTTATCATTACATCTAACCAGCCATTTGAATTATTATGAGACATGTAACTTTACCCACATATTCTTATCATTACATCTAACCAACCATTTGAATTGCTATGAGACATGTAACTTTAGACATATTCTTATCATTACACCTAACCAGCCATTTGAATTGTTATTAGACATGTAACTTTACACATATTCTTATCACCTGACAAAGAATTTAGACTGTTGTTACCAGACAGGTAACTTTACACACATTAATCAATTGTCTAGATCGACCTAAATAAAAATAATAATACACAGACGGCCATCTTGGAGATCTTATTGCTGCTCCAGACAGTTCAACATCAATGGTCACGTCAACATGGACTGGACGGTCACATCATCATGGGCGGTCACATCAACATGTATGGTCACATCAATATGGACGGTCACATCAACATGTATGGCCACATCAACATGGATGGTCACATCAACATGAACGGTCACATCAACATGTATGGTCACATCAACATGTATGGTCACATCAACATGGACGGTCACATCAACATGTATGGCCACATCAACATGGACGGTCACATTAACATGATCGGTCACATCAATATATATGGTCACATCAACATGAATGGGCATATCAACATGGACGATCAAATCAACATGGATGTCGCATCAACATGGACGGTCACATCAACATGGACGGTCACATCAATATGGATGGTCACATCAACATGGATGTCACATCAATATGGATGGTCACATCAACATGGGTGGTCACATCAACATTATGGTCATATCAACATGAATGGTCACATCAACATTATGGTCATATCAACATGGATGGTCACATCAACATTGATGTCATATCAACATGAATGGTCACATCAACATTATGTTCATATCAACATGGATGGTCACATCAACATGGATAGTCACATCGACATAGATAGTCACATCAACATGGATGTCGCATCAAGGATGGTCACATCAACATGGGTGGTCACATCAACATATATGGTCACATCAACATGGATGGTCACATCAACATATATGGTCACATCAACATGGATGGTTACATCAACATATATGGTCATATTAACATGGATGGTTTTATCAACATGGTTGGTCATATCAACATATATAGTCACATCAATTTTCTTTTTGTCTTTTGTATAGTGTATCAGTAATACATTTGTCTTTTGTATAGTGTATCAATTAATATGGTTATCCTTTGTATAGTGTATCAGTAATACATTGTTATTTATGTAGTGTATCAGTGTGATAATCTAATTTACATCATACCCTGACTATGAAACACTGCAGGATTTAAATTGCATGTTAAAATAGCACCTTGTAATATAAAATACCTTATTAATATAATGTCCTTTACATAATGCCCCAAACTTTAAATCACACAGGTATTACATTTTCCCTTTTTAGAACCTCCACTCAATAAGGGAAATAAGTATTCTTTTTTATTTATATGCACATTTTTAGTAAACTCGTAATCATAAAAAAATTATGGTTTACATTTTACTTTATATAGTCCCCTCGCTACACAGGTTTTCATTTTATATTAAAACATAATCGTATGTCTTCTGACATAATCATAATGCTCATCTGTCTGTCGATTATGAATTGTGAGTACATTAAAAAAGTAAAAATAAAGCAATAACTACAACTTCCAGTTGATCATTTTGGATTCTCCTTTGTCCCAAATCTAATATATTTTTTTTGGTATTGTCATTTATCTCAAATGTAATATAATTTGTTTTGGATTGTCCTTTGTCCTAAATGTAACAAATTTGGTTTGGATTATACTTTCTCCCAGATGTAATATAGCTTTGAGAATACAAACATAATCTAAGTAGGAATAACATAAACATGTTTTTACTCATCACATACCAACATGTACTATCCCTTATTTGCTATTTAGCACTATAAAATTGGTACTTTGCACATGGTTTGTTTTTTATAAAGCAAAACACATTTCTCAGGTTTCCCTTGCTAGTTACAGAAAAGACATTGGCTGTCCTATGTATTGTTAAAGAATATTTAATTCCCTTTATTAGGCATTGTTAAAGAATATTTAATTCCCTTTATTTTATCAATAATATCTATAATTTGGGTTCTGGAGTTTACATCTTGGCCATACCTCAGATGTGGAATTATCAAACATTCCAAACTCCACTTGGTCATTTTCACTAAATGGACTTATAAATAAATTGGTGAGAAAACAATGAGCAAATGACTTTTTGTTACCTTTTCAATATTTTGTATTTCATCATTCTACCTTCAGAAGCTAGCCTAATTGCCCATTAGAATCATGAAAACAAAAGCTTTACAAGTAGTAAATTATACCTGCTAAATGTAGTGCATGCTTGTCAGATAGCATGATATATTATCAAGGAGATTGATACAATTATGTTTATTGTATTCATGCCTAGATAAAACTAGTTTGATTGGAAATTAATGTAATGAAAGAGATTTTATTTGATAGATGTGGTAAAATGGTTAAAGGTGTTGATAACTTCACATTGGTCTACAAACAAGTTTGAAACTTTAATTTACATATATTATCGACATTTAACTTTTTTTCATAACCATCTCACCTCTGACTGCGTGAGTTCGAGTCTAGGATTCGGCGAATGTTGATATATGAGAAACCTGGCCAGTAGCTTCTCGTGGGTAGGTGGTTCTTTCCGGTGATTTCCCGGTTTCTTCCGCCACCATTAATACTGGCAACCGAATCCTAGACATTAACCTACGCGGACAGATGTGAGATGGCAGTGATCCGTAATGGACAGCGCTTTAGACCACTCGGTTACTGGGGGCCGCATGAAATCAAATGAGTATTGTGTATTCAGGTGGAATTACATGTCTAGTATTCAAGCGGAAAGAAGGCATTATTGATTCAAGTTAAATGACATTGTTGAATATTCTTGATAAATGACATTGTTCAGTATTCATGATAAATGACATTGTTTATTATTTAACTGTAATATTAGTGTCAAGTATTGAAATGGAATGATGGAGTTGAGTATTGAACCGTAACATTAGTGTTGATTATTGAAATGGAATGATGGGGTTGAGTATTGAAATGGAATGATGGGGTTGAATATTGAAATGGAATGATGGAGTTGAGTATTTAATTAGAATGATGGAATTGAATATTCAAGAGTTATAGAAAGTGGCAAGGAAGGTGGCAATCTTATAAATAAAATTACTTTACTAATATATTACTACAATACACTTCACCCACTTCACACATACCTTCACCTATGCTAATTCCTGATACTTGGATATGTTTCAGTAATAGAACAACCTGTAAACTGGTCATTCACAACTCGTAGCTTTTGCTACACTCAGGGTACTCCAGTAAGGATTAATTCAGCAAGTAAAATTGTTTCCAGTTTTAATTATATAGTATTTTGTTACACAAATAAACTCTGACGGGGTTAAAGTTGAACACATATCAACTTTGAGAGAAACGTTTATTAATACTTCATGTGCTTAATTCGATTTATATGCTCACATTGAAACACTGACCATCTAATTCACACTTATATTTTTTTTCTGCTATGTATCCTCATGTGCATCATGCGTTAACAACTCCGATTAGCATTTTATTGCATACATTACACTTTAACGATTTTATCCATGACGCATTTCCTTGTGTCTTCAGACCTCGACTTTGACTAAACACTTTATGACATATTACAGAATTAAATGCTTTTGTTATCTGCAGGATGCTTCCTCTTATGCTTCTTCGGACATCCGCGTTCAATGAAACTTTTATTTAATGCTTCATATTCATTTTTATTTAAAGGGGTTTTCCAGTATGTATTGTCGTGTGCATTTGCATATTTTTATTCTCTCTAAATCCTTTATCACATACTGCACAATTAAATGGTATTCCCAAGTATGTGTTCTCATGTGCACTTTTAGATGTTCACTCTGACGAAAAGCTTTATCACATACTGAACACTTAAATGAATTCTCACCAAATGTATCTTCTTGTGCTTGCTCAGATCTCCACAATTACGGAACCGTTTATCACATACTTTACACTTGAATGTTTTTTTCCCAGTATGTGTTCTCATAGATGCTCACGTTGACGAAACGCTTTATCACATTCTTCACACTTGATTAGTTTTTCCATAGTATGTGTTTTCATGTGCGCGTTTAGATATTCACTAACATGAAATCGTTTTTCACACACTGAACATTTAAATGTTTCCTCTCCAGCGTGTCTATTATTGTGCTTGCTCAGATTTCCTGGGTAACGGAACCGTTTATTCACACTTCACACTTGACTGTTTTTTTTTCTCCAGTATGTATCATCTTGTGCAAGTTCAGATTTCCTGTGTGACTAAACTTTTATCACATATTTCACACTTAAATAGTGTTTCCTCAGTATGTGTTCTCATATGCAATTTTAGATGTCCACGGTGGATAAAACTTTTATCACATATTTCACACTTAAATGTTTTATTCCACAGTACGCGTCATGTTGTGGAACTTCAGATTTCTACTACTAATAATATTTTATCACGTACATTTCATTTAAATGGCTTTCTCCAGTTTCTAAGACCATCTGATTATTCCGATTTTTCTGTGACCAAACCCTTGATTACATATTTTAAAATTGAATGTTCAATACTCCAGTATGTATCCTCAAGTACTCTTTTAAAAGTCCACTGCAACAAATCATTTTATCACATGCTTCACATTTCAATGTTTCTTCTCTTGTTGGAGTCAGAGTTTAATGTTCACTTAAAATTTTATGAGATACTTCAGTATTAAATATTTTTCTTCTGCAATTCCCAATGAGTTAATTCAAACTTTTATTTTTACTGAACCATTGTTTGCCTTTACCCACATCTGTCCTTTGTTTTTACAGATCTTTCTTTTCCTACTCAATCTGAGCCACTGACAGCGAGAGGGGTTTGATTTTCAATCGATAGAGGATACACTGCATACGTTACATTATGTTGTATTTTGTTTCTCCAGTTTGTTCCAAAACTCTAAGCAAATCGTCGACCGCCCTAAATCCTTGCCTCACCCTGGTACGTGCGCCACGCTTATCTCAACGTCAGGCACTAATCGTGAGATAGTGACATCATTAAGTTGGCCAATACCTGTCGTTGACACAGACAACATTATTTATTAAGACGTATTCAGCAACATCAATTTTAATAAACCACTAAAGATCAAATAAGGGAAAGCACTTCACACATTTTGTTTACCTTCTTAACATATTGTCCTTTCTTGATTTGTGCTGCTCGTTTCTCGCGTCCTTGGTTTCTTTACTTGGTGTATTTAACTAGGCCAATATTTAACTCGACAGCCACAGGAAGTACTGATTAGGAAATATTCGACCAAATAAAATTTAAACACATGCTAGAATTTGAAAAAGGAATCACAATAACAATATCGATTTTAACTGATGCCATTGTTGCCTGAAGTTTTTTGGGTCTGGAGCGAGTGTTAGTCTTTTAAGTCCGGACCGCTGTTCTCATTAGTTTTTTTTACCTTTTTTGTGCGAAACCCCCAAACACGCATTTTTCACTGCAATATAATGCAAAAGTTTTGTTACTAGAACATACATTTTTTTTATAATTGTTTAGAAAAAGTGAAGCAAAGAAAGACAAATCCATATCCATGCACAATCTGAAGAAACCATGGTATGTACACGATTTTTCCAATGGTTGTTTTATTTCTCTTTCTAGTCTGTGTGTAAGTGTCAAGACAATCATATTCGTAGAGTTTGAAGAACTCTGCCGAATTAATCCAATGGTGCGTGTTTAATAATAGAACCTCCAGGTCATTGAGATACATGGTTTTATGTCTAGCACAGAAGGTGATGATTCTTTTATTTGATTTTTGATTATCATTACCGTTATATATTTCTTTGACAACAACGTCGGCCGTTTCAGAATAGTCGAGTATACTGTCTTGTCTTGTTTTATTCGCCATGAACCCCATTCGCCGCTTCCTATAAGTTTTACCAAATCTAAATAATTTTTATTTATATATAACGAAATTCAAAGCATGTCTGACAGTGTAACAAGTAATTATGTTTATTATCGATATTAAATTTATAGAAACGTAATCGAGCATAAAATATCTTAAATTAGTAAATTGAGATGATTCACCAGCAATATAACTCACGATTGTACCTAGTTTGGTTCCGTCTAACAAATAAGCATTATTTCTACTTAAATTTTCCTTTGTTGTATCTGCAATTATGCAATCCAACTCAGCATCATCTATGATCAATCTTGCATAATGTCTTTCATGATCATATGATCCTCCTTGAATAAATTTACCGATTATTTTCCTACCGAGATCATTTCCGAATTTATTTTCATAGTCAATGGTATCCCAAACTGTCATGGGTGAATGTTTCTTTTGTTGTGGTGACTAAACTTGTTTCTGCAAATGATATTATATAATAGCTTCAATGACCATCAACGACGTTAAAATTCCCGCTTATGGCATATACCGCAACAACTCTGTTTAAGCCCAATATTTTTTCTTCTTCTTAGAAATGTCAACAAAACCACGCATAAACTATCGAAAGAAGATTGTTACGGAACTTAAATGACTTTATGCGAACAAATCCGTTTAAAACAAAATAAGGCATTGGTACATTTATCGCAACTCTTGTCATTACGTGTGTTGGATGGCCAAATCGATCAAAGTATTTAGAACAGTCTCATTATCGAAGAAAATGTCCATGATAACACTGCAACCATCTCAACCGATATATCTATACGATGATCTTATTTGGTTTTACATAATCCGTCATAACAATATTCAACACAACTGCGTTGAATATCTTCAAGGAATTCTAACTGTGTCGGCGAACATAGATTATTCTTCTGAGCAAAGTGATCCGCAACTGATGGAACTGTGAAAAAAATATTTAGTAATTTTTCAACTTTGACGTTGTCAAAATAATGCTCATGCGAAGAACTTTGTGCAAATTTCTTCATTTCCATATGGAGATATGCTCTAATATCATCGTTGTGATTTACAAACTGATCGTAAAAACCAAAAGATACAGGGTCGCTATTGGTAATATCGGAGATAGCACCAATATATAAAATCGTCATAAAATCCAATTGCCCTATTTGGTGTAAATATTCTTACTGAATTAGTCCTTGCTTGTGCGTCATTATCAATGATTGTTATTGGAACTATTCTTGATGAGTATTTTGACATGTATATAATCTCTCCGGTTAGTGGTTTTACTCTTATTGGAAATTATAATTTCTTTTCTAGATTTGCAACGTCACTCTTAGATGATCCGGTATCTCTGTTATTGATCATTCTTTTATACGTTTACGTCTTCAATCAGTTAAACCATTTCCGCGTATTACCTTAAAGACATGTTTCATAACTCGTCCAGTTACACAATTTATTCTTGAACTTTTTATTGATTTGAGATTCAAAACGCTGGGTTTATTATTAAGCGAACATATTGTATAGATAACCGTAGCAACTGGATACGCTCTTCTCAAAATAATGTTTATCAACACCAATCAGCATTCATGGCTTGGGTTAACTATTCAATATAAGAACACTATTTCCAGCATGAAGTCTTATCGATTCACGTTTGTAACGAATGATCAAATTGTCATCGTCTGTCTGCACAAAATTGTTTAATAAAATAATATATCTCTGAGTATTGAGGTAGGTAATAATAATTTTACCTCGATCGTCACTAATTCAAGAGCGAATAATGACAACACCTTTCGTGTTGTCGTTCATAATCCTGAATGTTGACCATGTATGAGCCTCATCATCATTGCGAAATTATTTTTTTTCCATCATGGATACTATCGATTATACCACTACGCTTAAAAGCCAGATCTTGCATCGAACAATTAAATTTAGATTTTTGTTAGCTTCTTAAGATGAAATCTTACGGAGGAAGGTTCAATTGTGGACAATCCCAAATTCCTGATTGCTATATCTAACACAAATATATATGTTTAATTAAACTTTAAGTATATATATATATATATATATATATATATATATATATATATATATATATATATATATATATATATATATATATATATATATATATAATATAACATTGTGGATAATTGACTTATAATTGGATAATCAAATCCTTCTGATAAATCATGTGTGAATGAATTATGTTGCCAAGATATGCAGAGCTTCCGTAGAGGGAGTCAAGGGCCAAAACATTGTTTCGGATGCGAGGACGGAGTTATAGGAGAAACTCGTTTATATGTAGCGAGTGGTAGTAAAAGATACATAGAGCTGAAACAATATTATGATTGGAAGGCGACAGGCGAGTCCCAGTTAAAATCCACCGAAGACTATCTCGCCAGATTTCAAGATTATTATCCAAATATATAATATTATATATGCAATGGAACAAAATATATTTGCAAAACATATTATCATTATAAAATTATGAAGACATTCGTGATAGTTTGATCAGAAATTGCAAATTAAAGAAATCAGTCGGGATTTTTTTTACTATTACTGGGTATATCATGTTCGCTGCTTGGAAAAATATTACGCACATAGATTTATATTCGAGAGTTTTAATAGACCGACCGAAGAAGCCTTTATAGTTAATCACATTGACGATAATGGACAATTGAATTCTTCATCTAATCTTGAAATTGGAACACAGAGGCGGAATTGTACGAAAGGAAATACTGGTAAATGTAATATGTTTAGAAAGAGGTCAGCTATATCTGCAAAGAAAGACTCTGGTGAAGAAATAATTTCCCCATCAATGTATGCTGCTGGGAAACATTTTGACGATAAAGATGCTCTAGTACGTTTATTGCAAATTATATATATATATATATATATATATATATATATATATATATATACATATATATATATATATATATATATATATATATATATATATATATATATATATATATATATATATATATATATATATATATATATATCAACATTATCAAAAATAACAAGTCACATTTAGGTATGTGTATGTACAATTAAGCGAGATAGAACCGTCATCGCTTATAGAGTAATCATGTAGTTGTCTCCCTTTTTTGTTATTGCTTGTTCAGTTCAGTGATGAGAATCCGTTTTATTACTGATAAGTTTAATTGAGCTGAAATGGTCTTATTGTCTAACTACTTTGTTTAAAAGTCTCCAGTTATGACATCTTAACCACATGAATGTACTAACTGCAGAAAATATAAATTAACAGAACATTAAAACCACAGCCGTGATATTTTTTTCTGCAAATATAGCTCTCAGGAAATGACACTATGTTATGGAATCTACTAGATTAATAGGGATCCAATACATTACTAACACATGTTTATAATCGTAACAGTGATACAGTGTTTTAGCAAAGCAAAATTATATATAGTTGTAGAATTTATTTAGAATCAGAATTTTATTTCGGTTTCCATGACATTGTGAATGGGCCGCTGGTGCAAAGTTTATTTCATTGATATATGGCTTGTATGAAGTTTACGGAATCTCGCCATTTCATATATAATATATAGTGAAATGGTTAAATTCGGATCCGGATCTGTGAGAGAATAGTTATTTCACTGTGACAATATCACTGGTCTGCTGATATAAGAATCATTAATCATTCTAAGGAATGTATGATCATTGAAGGATCTCACTATGTCATTATATATTATATATGAAATATTGAGATCCATCAAATAACGATTTCACATGTGAGGCAAGTCACTACTTAGGCCGTGCGAAGATTTATAGAAGTAAATTTAACTGCTATTCATAACAGCTCCGTCTGCTGTGGTGCAAAGGCGTTTCCGTTCGGATTTCTCTAGAGTAGACTCTAGTGTTCGAGCTGCCGAAATCTTGAATTCTGCGATAAATGCTATTAGTTGGAAAAATCGGAAATTTCGAAATCCACATCAGAAAAATACTCTCCTATCATACCACCCTTGTGTTGGGTGACGTTTTACACACCCGGGGGTTGATTTAAAGGGGTAGAGTGTACAAAATTTGTTATAGGTTGACAAGATTTTCCTGTCATCACCATATTTATATATTCATGTTCATCAATCATCCAGTTATAAGTTTGTGCTATCCGCGACAAGTACAATCAAAAATCAGAATTATCTGTATATAGTCATACAATCATCTAAAAATTCACAGATAAAACTCATCTCAAACTAATCCACTTAAAGGACTATTAATATTATGTTATTCAGAATATTTTTATTTTTATTTAAACAAATAATTTATAATCTAAAATTATAATGAATCACGAAAATATCATATCGATTATTTATGTCATTAAGAAATTACAAAATAGCAGCTTAAAAATATTTGACCAGCTTGATCTTGAGAAAAATATAAGTGATTTTGAATAACTGCAATTTCGTAAGACAGATAATAGGGATACCTTGCCTGTCGATTTTCGACTCACAAAGACAAACTAACAGGCAATGGTACAATTATTGGCGGCAATCACAAATGTACAGGTGAAATTATTTGTGCCGTTATCACGGGCAGTTGAAAAGTTAGGTTAGAATTATCTCACGAATACGAAACGAAAAGGCTCGTACACGCTCGTATAAAACAACTGAAAGATATCATGGCGATGAGGGAAATGATAAACGAAGAACGCTGAAAAATTATTGGCTAAAGATAAAAAAAAGTTGAGTGCGAATGTAGTGATTGTGTCAACGGTGACAACATTACCAGTGACAACGTCACCAAAAAACACCAATGAAAACGACGACGAAACTAGATTACCAACTTATTAATTTGTCCCAGATGATTTTAACAGGAACGCGCTAGATTGCACAATGTAAATACAATTATTTGATTCTTTGTTTGGTGTTTACTGCGAACGTGAGGTTTGCATGATATTTAACGAATCTAACTATATTTCATAATATTATATTTCAAATGGTTAGATTCGTTAATAGCATACAGACCTAAGATCGGTGAAATAGACATTCTATCAGCGGTCCAATGAAACGCCGAAAAAATTTTTTATCTTTGATATTGTTTCTGACGTGGCCCTTGTCATTTTTTGCTTTATGTATTCTAAGATCTCACAGATTTATATACAGCAACTCTTATCTAAGATTTTGCAAGTGACAATTTGATCAGTCAGTTTGAAATATATCCGTGATAACAGACGACAGTGACATTGCATATAACACCATTGAGTAGGCCTGATACAATCAGAAAACCGGGAGGGACATAATGGGTAAAGAGAAAAGGGAAAGTATCCTTGCTGGACCTGATTGGATTTATCAATGTCAACTTGATGATGACTGCAGTAAACGGCATTACATAATATATTAAAAGCGATAGTTGATATAATATTGACGATACCTGGTAAAACATGGCGGTCTTCGTTGTATGGATTATTATTATTAAACATGGGACTACTTGACGGTGGAGACACTTGGAAAATTAATACTGAATTCAGGATTAGTCAAACTCACCGTTATCAGTATGGTTCTTACCGAAGCAGAATTAGCGACGATTTGTTGCAGTTATTCCTGTAATCTCTTTGTGGACTTCCAAAGCTTAATGAATGGTTCTGTTCACGTTTCTGTGAAAATTCAGGAACAGTTGTACTCGATCAGTAAAAACTTATTTGATTGTAGTCATTCCATCTTTGATATTAGCTAACAACGTTTTCACTGGAATTTCCTTATCATCGACATATATCTTCTCAGCAGAGTCAAACGTATCAATCGGATCTCCTATTTTTGTGATTTTTTTATTATTCATGTGGAGAACGCCGTTCATTATATCACCGGCTTTTAATACTCGTTCATTAATAATATCTCGGATCGTCAAACGAGTAATATCAATAGGAATATGTTTAAGTTCTCTGTAATACACAGCAATAAGTCCTTCTCGCAATAATCGACAGCGAATAATAATATCATTGATTTAAATATTACTCGTCTTCAATTTTCCTTCACGGTTTTGCAATATAACAAGTTCCTTTGGATCTAAGCTGGCAAGATTGAGCATGACAGATAATTCATCATTAATATGCCACTGTGTCAATGGCTTGATTTGATAATCTGATGGTGTTTGTTAAGGTTTGGTTTTAGCCGATAGTCCGTAAATATAAACCATTATATGATTAGTAATTATTTAATGTATATCCATGTACTTCTTTGAGTTGGTTTCGTTGTTCTTGATACAGCATCAAATACTGATATTGCTTCACGGCCAGATATCGGTGGGTTAGTTAATGTTTCTTTCTGTAGCGTTCAATACCAGATCGAAATATTTTGCATGCTTCAAACATAATTAAAAAAATTATTTTGGTTGCGCCAAACCATACGAATCAAATAAACAATTCCACGTGTATCAATGTGTATGCAACCAAGTGATTTCTAGGTACCGTTGATGAAACAAGATTAATAATATCTATTTCTGGCAGTGCTTGATTTTTCGTTAATTGATCACGCATAAAACACTTCTAAAATTCTTTATGCCCAATACCGCAGCAGTATCAAGTAAATTAAAATGTGATAATGGAAATTACACCGTAGGTGTTAACGTTGAGATCCTGGAAGTCACAGACCCAATCCCATTCGTGATCGTCCTCCTCGTCGTCCATCTAATTATTTTCCTGTCGCTTTCTGTAATGCCATTTCACCAGCTATTCCAACAGGATATAGCGCAGCAGCTATTTCAATATGTGGAGTGGTTGCAGTCATGTATTCTTGGATAGCTGCGAGAAGTGGAAATATTCCTCCGGTTTTAATATCATTTATGATCTCCTCACAGACAGAAAGACTTAATCGTATTCATTTCCTGGTGTGTTTGGCTTCGTTAAGTCTTTTAACCTGACGATCGGTCAACGATAATTTTCACCGCTCATTTGATTGTGTTTTAGTGTTAATTTTTTTCTGCATCGTGATGCTAACGGTGATTGTAATCGTTTTGATTCCTTATTACCGCTTGCATATTCTCTACTGGAACATCGACTACTCTCATGTGACCACCAACACCTTCATGTAACATTGTTTTATCACTGAGTATGGTGGCGATTGGTTTTTAATTAGGAATACTTACGATAATTCTGTTAACACGAGCTCGAAAATATATAAATACAACAAATTGTCTGGTTAAATTTAAAAGTTCCAGCGAAAAATAATTAATTGGATACAGCGTTGTAAAATCTAGCTGGGATATGTTAAACCAGAACCAACCTTTCGATCAATCCTATAAAATACATCAGATGATGATACGCACGTGCTACATGTCTTTGATCACAATTCAATAAAAGATCCTCGGATGGTTCTTGATGTCCGTTTATTCCAATCAAAACTTCAAAAACAACTTGTTTGTCATATATCATAACACTTAGTATTTAGTTATTTACTCGTGCATTATTTTGAAGCGCAATAAATATATGTCTCGGTGCAAAAATACCTTTCTTAGAAGATATTTGTAAATAGACCAATAATTGCACTTTGAAAACTATATGTGGACATCGTTAACTATGACAATGTCGATTTACAACCTTGACCCATAAAGAGAGTAGACGATCTTCTTCAGATATTGTTGAATCATTACCAGGATCCAAAATGAAAGTTTTGTTAGTACTACCATGAAGTTTCTCAGTTACACTGCGACAGCTGCTTCAACGTGCCATACTGCATCATGGTTTGTGGAATTTCTTACAAGTAAAATTTTTGCTTAGCTCCAAAATTAACCTTTCTGCAGAATGCCAAAAATATGTGATAGCGGAATTGCAAATGAAAACAGCATTTCCTTAAGCATTGCTTTACATGATGCAAATCATAAGTTGAAATTTTGATTAATTGATAATACTCGGTAGTTTATATGAATCATGCATCGTTTCTTAAATTACCTACAGTTACATTTTTTTTGAATTGGACTATGAGTGGTATCCTTGTAAAATATCATTGATGGACCAGCTGATCTTCACTATTCATCGCTGTATCGAGCAAGACCAGGTATTGTCGTAGCAACGTCAATATCTTTCTAAATAAATTCAACATTTTCTCCATCAATCATGTACGTGGCACTGTCAAACAATGCCATGATACTGTTATTAACAAAACCAAAACCAACATCGTTATCTTCTTCATTATTATCCGCTTTATATGTTTTACCTTCAAACTCGATAAAAACCTCATGGGGCAAGAATACCTACTCGTATATTGAACTTATCATTTACTTCGTCCACGTTGATCTGGAATTCGAGAGTCATAAGAATAATATTGAAAATCACGCACAGGTTCTTTCTTGAGAACCAGTGCGTCCATATCAAATTCGGGATCAGTTATACCTTTGAATAAGTTATGTTATTGGACACTGTTTAATCCGAAGACATCTATCTGCCATCTAACTTACTGTTACATCCCTTCTCACTATTCGGCAAACTTTGCTAGTTGTTGATCTGCGGCTTACTTTATTATTTTACTAACACTTGCAGGCATCATCTCTGTGCTTGGTGATTATAATGGCTGCGATTTTCGTCGTATTAGTCGTGATACTCTATCTTTGATGGTAGAAAATACTTTCCTACTAAAGTCCCCAACAGTATCAATGCCTTTCTCAGGAGTAATGTCAATAGCTTTCATGCCAAATTGCTTTATAATCAGTATTGCTTTTGAGGGGATTCTCAAAAATAAACCCTTAGCATCACCAAATCCATCTCCGTAAAATTTACTGTATACAGGTAATCTTAAATTTATACCCTGACCATGGTTGTTCCACGTTGAAAAATGTGTATGATCATCTATTACAATTAATTATTTAACAGTTTTATCAGTGACTTAATCGGACGACCTTCAGTCGCTATGATAATTATGGGTAACTTTATTGATTAGAGACCGATACTCGTCAACGGTCCAGTACATTATAGTTGACAAAATATATGTGATTTCGTTAATAATTTCTGGAGAAATATTACCAGCTCGTTTTCCACCAAGAAAAATTTCTAATCTATCTACGTCAGCTGCTACACTACTGGGGCAAGTAACAATATCACTTTGGGAAATTCCACTTCCTCGATTAAGACCATTTCGAGTTTTGCCTTAAAAATAAGATGTAGCACCACCAAGAAATCATTGAGGTTGATCTGATAGCAAGGTGGAGTTTGTTCGCTGCGTGTTGTCTCCTTAGAAGATTTTAGTAGCTTTACTACATTTTCTTAAACTTATCATAATAACCCTAGTTATCTATTTCTTCGATATTTCTTGAGACGAGATATACAGCATTAATTGAATCATAATAATCAAATTCTTTAGCGAAAAGAGGTTTCAAATACGAATCACTGGAATCATATGTTGATGCAATATATTCTATTTAGAATGGATTTTGTATAACTTAACTCTTTTAGGTTCAAAATATTAATTTACTGATCTTTTTGGCGCTTCTTCTGCTGCTGCTTCTTCTTTTCCTTCCCCTCTTCTTCTTCTCCTTCTTCTTCTCTTATTCTTCTTGTTCTCTTCTCCTTCTTCTTCTCTTCTTCTTTTCTTTTGCTCTTCATCTTCCCTTTTTCTTCTTCTTTTGTTGTTTCTTCTTCTCGTCCTTCTTTATTTATTCTTCTCTTTCTTTTCTTCTTCTTCTCCTCATTCTCTTCTTCTTCTTCTTCTTCTTCTTCTTTCTTTATTTCCTTCCTTCTTCTTCTTCTTCTTCTTCTTCTTCTTCTTCTTCTTCTTCTTCTTCTTCTTCTTCTTTTTCTTCAAGTCAACGTTATATTTCATACAGCTGTAATGTAAAGCAATATATCTTTTGACATTAGCATGAGCCTGATCAACATTAAAACGTAAACGAAAAAATCCCTTTGTGCCATTTTTCTTACCTATATAAAAATGCTCAGGATTTATTAATTTCTTCGTATATCATAATATAGTAAAGCAGTTCCAGCAAATTTAGGTATATCAGACTTTGCGATATGTTGTTATATGTTGTTCGTCCGTTGAGTCGACGAAGACCACTCTAGTCATCCGTGAGTTAGAGGGGCTGGTTCCGTTCTGTGTGTGCACAGGTGGCTGAAAAGGCCAATCCTTACATGGAAGGTTAGGTTGCAGAATCTACACTGGATAAGTGGGACATCTCCAGTAGGGTCGCTGACACGTGCTTTTCTGGCATGCCTCTTTATCTCTGCAGCTGCTATCCTACTCGAGTCACTCAGCTTGGAGCATTTGTGAAGATAGGAACGCCAAGTCACTCGATCCCTAGCTGTTTACTCCCATGAGTCAGGGTCTATGCTGAACGCTTTCAATGCAGGTTTCAAATTATCTTTGAAGCGTTTCTTCTTATCTCCGTGGGTTCTCTGTCCTTGCTGCAGCTCGCCTTAAAAGAGTCTCTTTGGCAGCCGTTGGTCTGGCATGCGTACATGTCCAGCCCAGCGTAGCTAGGACTGCATCAGGATGGTGTGAATGCTGGAGAGGCCTACTTTGGCTAGTACATCGGTGTCTAGGACTTTGTCCTGCCATTTGATATTGGTTTTTTTCCAGAGGCTTGTAAGGTGAAAGTGGTTCAGCATCCTGGCATGGCGTTGCTACACTGTTCACGTTTCGCATGCGTAGAGTAATGTGGGGAGTACAACTGCCCCTTAGACCTTTAGTTTGTCATGATGCTGATGCTTCCTCTATTCCATACATTCTCATACAATCTGCCAAAAGTTGCGCTGGCTCTGGCAATGCGGAGGTTCACCTCGTCGTCAATGGTGACACTCTGTGAAACTGTACTGCCAAGGTAGATGAAATGGTTCACAACGTTGAGTTTTTGACTGTTGACGGTGATGTTTGGCTCTTTATAGGGCTTTCGCGGGGCTGAGTGATGTAGTATTTCAGTCTTTTTAGCATTGATGGTGAGACCATAGCTTGTGCAGGAACTGGAGAACTTGTCAATGCTGCATTGTAGGTCTGCTTCTGAGCCAGCATTGAGGGCGCAATCATCAGCAAATAAGAACTCCCTGATGTTGTCTGTCATAACCTTGGATTTCGCTTGTAGCCTCCTGGGGTTTAACAGTTTTTCATCTGTAGGGTACCTGATGCCGACTCGAACAACTCCGTCTCTGAATGCAATAGTCATCATTGCGGACAAAAAAAGACAGAACAATGTCGGTGCCAGAACACAACCCTGTTTGACGCCATTGCTTACTGGAAATGGTTCAGATGTCTCTCCATTTTCCTGGACTCCCGCCTGTATAACTTCATGGAATTGCTGAACCATGGATATAAAAAATTTTTGGACATCCATACTTGGCCATTATCTTCCATAATCCTTCTCTACTGACAATATCAAAGCTTTTGTCAAGTCGATGTAGAAGGAGAAAAGGTCAACGTTTCACTCATGACATTTATCT
Source organism: Potamilus streckersoni (assembly GCA_016746295.1). NCBI lineage: Eukaryota > Metazoa > Mollusca > Bivalvia > Unionida > Unionidae > Potamilus > Potamilus streckersoni. The sequence continues at coordinate 610,032 of JAEAOA010001665.1, read as the reverse complement.
TGCAGCTGCCTTGCAACAAACACCATGTCATTAGTCCCACTTTTTGCGGGATCCACATTGGTTTTCTGGCATGAGTCCCTGATCAGGGTGCATAGTGAAGCGATTCAGTAAGATTCTGGCGGGTATCTTTCCTGCAAATGAGAGCAACTTCTGCTTGAATTGCATCTGAGCCGGGAGCTTTGCCACTGGAGAGCAGATGAATCGCTTTCTGTGTCTTAAGCAAAGTTAGAGGGTCATCCAGTGATTCCTTGATGAGTAATTGTGGGAGATGGTTGATGGTTTTCCCTTTGATGGATGAAGGGCGATTCAAGACACTGTCAAAATGTTCTGCCATTGTTCAAGAATCTTCTCTTCGTTAGTAATTATAGTGTTACCATCTGCGCTGAGAAGGGGTGATGATCCGGAAGATTTATGTCCATACACTTCTTTTAGGGAATTGTACAAGCTTTTCATGTCATGCTTGTTTGCGCATCTTACGGAGTCTGCTGAACCGTTCTGCGTATGTTGATGAATGCATGTTAACTGGAGGTGGAATTGGGGTTGTTAAGGTAGGTTTGGTGGAGGCGGTGTTTCTCATTCAGCAACTGCTTGATGTCGGTGCAGTTCTCATCAAACCAATCTTGGTGTTTTCTATTTGAGAGTCTTAGTATTTCCGAAGTTGTGGTGTAAACCATCTATCTTAATTCTGCCCATTCGGTCTCGTCTCAGTATTCTGATTTGCCTGAGGTGTGGATTTTAGACCTTTTTGCAAGGCATCTAGGAACTACTGTTTCATACATGAGTGTTTCAGCTTGGCGATGTTAAGTCTTTTAGGAACCTTCTTACCCTGCGGGCTTCTTTTAGAATGAACGCGTTTGTTGAGCTTGGAGATGATGAGGCCTTGGTCTGTTCAGCAGTCAGCGCCTCAAAAGGACTTCGTCACACGTACATCCTGCCTGTCACTCTTCCTGACAATGATGTAGTCGATGAGATGCCAGTGCTCAGAGCGAGTGTGCATCCATGACCTTCGATTAAGGGTAAGGAGTCGGAAGACTGTGTTGATGATCAGCAGTTCATGCTCGGCACACGTCTGCAGCAGGAGGGGGCCATTTCTGTTACAGTGACCAACTCCTTGTTTTCCTAGCACCCCATCCCAGGAAAAGTGATCACAGCCAACTCTTGCATTGAAGTCGCCAAGAATGACGAGCTTATCTGCCAACGGAACATCAGAAATAACGGAGTGAAGATCCTGATAGAACTTGGCTTTCTATTCATCTTGGTTGGTTATAGCAACTGATGATGATAAGGTGTTTTCTTCTGAGGGACAGTTTCGTGGTCATAAGAGTATCGTTTCCTCCCTTAGGAGGTCAAGCTAGTTTGCCAATTAATGTTGTCTTTACTGCAAAGCCGACACCAGCCTCACGGAGCTCTTCACTTCCTCGGCCGCTCCAAAATAATGTGTATCCTGAGCCCATTTCACAAAGTTCACCTTCTCCTGCAAGCCCGGTCTCGTTCAAGGAAGAAATGTCCACTTTGTATCTGGCAATTTCCTCTCGTATTAGAGCGGTTAGCTGCTGGGGTCTATCCGTGTCATCTCGATCCATTAGGGTGCGTACATTTCATGCGCAAAGTGTGATAGGTACAATCCTCGTCTTCTGTTTATTTGTATTTCGACCGATGAAGTAGGGTCCCCCCCAACCGCGGTAAGCTGGCGAAGGGGTTGGGGTGGGGTCGTGCAGGCATTGTTTAGGACACCTTTTCTAGCCCCATTCTCATGCCAAGGCGGTGAACAGTGCATTCCTGAAGAGAGCTGCTCAGTCGCTCAGGGAGCTGACGAACTCCACTGATGCTGCATGTCAGTGGTGAACGACCCTAATGGTATATCAGACTTTGTTATACTGTCAATGAAAACCTCATTATATTTTTTATGCAATTTATTCCTAACTTGAGCTCCATATGTTTCCTTTTCAGTGACTGTGTCACCGTCGTTATCCGCTTGTTCTATTTGTTCAGTTCGTTGAGTCTCAGCTATTCAGCAGGAATTTCTCGTAGAATTGTTTTTCGTCTTTTTAGTTCGTCCCGCTATGTTTGTTTTATACCTTTCATTTAAAACAGGGACAATGCCTTTAGTGGTTTCAGTGTTAGGTTTAAATAATTGTTCCGATAATTCTTTAAATTCCTGTATCTGTTGACCCTCTTGTAATTGTTGTATGACATGGTCACTGACAGGTATGTATTTTTTAAAAGCTTATAGTCTCTCCCTGTTCCATCATTTCTTGGTGATGCGTGCTTAGTCGTGTCGGTATATGGGCTGGTGCTTGCATGAAAGGAGATGGGTACCATTTATTCGCGGACCTGGGTTCGAAACTCGGTAGAGTACGAATTTACTTTCTCTAATCTGTATTATAGTATTGTTTGTATTAAACTAGTGTTTCTGCCCACTATTATCAAGACGGAATCGAGGGAGGTATATACGTACTACTGTAGTTTTAATGGATTTCAACGTAACTAACATTAATGTATCCAATTTATTTATTAAATCCTTTATGTTGGTGAAGATTTTCAAACAGTGCAAGCGTGGACGTTACATCTTATCACCAAGTTTAAATTTGTTCTTATTTTATGTGTGTGCTATCATACATAATTGAGGTAAATACTGCGATAATATTAAGTTGTTCCCTAGTTGCACGGTATTCTGGGTTAGCAGCCATATCCGTTTTTATTTACATTAACGCTATTGGATTGACGGATATCATTTATAGAAATAGATAGAGGGAAAATCAGAGAAACTTTACAATTTGTAACAATTCAGCAATAACAGATCGGTTTTATTGTATACTGACAACAACATTATGTACCGCGTTAATAGAGTCCCAGACTATTGGTGGGTCTTGGAGTGTTTACTCCATTTGCTTTTCTCAATGATTGGATCAATCTCGTACAGGTTTTTGTCGTCCAGTTTCTGAATTTCCTCGATACATCTGGCCTTATAAACTTTAACCAGTATATATCTATACATTTTTTCTCAACCCTAGAGTTATTTTCAATCTATGTATCCATCCATAGTAATAGCAACGCACAAAAAATTGATTAATATTGAATGCTCTTACCTACAGGTTTTCCACAATACAAAATGGCGCTTGTCTCTGGAATTATAGATACACCATCCAAATGATAAGTTTGTGATAAATTGTTTGGATATTGAAGTTCAGTTGAAGTTCCACATGAGGATGCATACTGGAGATAAACCATTCAAATGTGAAATTTATGATAAATTGTTTGGACAGAGTAGTAGTTTGAAGAACCACATGAGGATATATATATACTGGAAATCAACCATTCATATGTTAAGTGTGTGATAAGTTTGGAGTTAGTAGTCAGTTCAAGGTACACATGAGGATACATACTGAAGACAAACAATTCAAATGTGAAGTTTGTGATAAAATGTTTGGTAATGGTTATAATTTGAAGGTCCACATGAGGATACATACCGGAGATAAACCATTCAAATGTGAAGTTTGTTAACAAAAGTTTGTCAAGAATTCTCATTTGAAGAACTACATGATGATACATACTGGAAATAAACCTTTCAAATGTGAAATGTGTGATAAAATGTTTTCACAAAGTGGCCCATTGAGGAACTACATGAGGATACATACTGGAGATAAACCATTCAAATGTGAAGTTTGTGATAAAATGTTTGGATATAGACATCATTTGAAAGACCACATGAGAATACATACTGGAGATAAACCATTCAAATGTGAAGTTTGTGAGGAAATGTTTGTATATAGACATCATTTGAAAGACCACATGAGAATACATACTGGAGATAAACCATTCAAATGTGAAGTTTGTGAGGAAATGTTTGGATATAGACATCATTTGAAAGACCACATGAGAATACATACTGGAGAAAAACCATTCAAATGTAAAGCTTGTGATCAAAAGTTTGCTCAGAGTCCTTATTTGAAGTATCACAAGTGGATACATACCGGAGATAAACCATTGGAATGTGAAATTTGTGATCAAAAGTTTGTTCAGAGTTCTCATTTGAAGTACCACATGAGGATACATACCGGAGATAAACCATTCAAATGTGAAGCTTGTGATCAAAAATTTGTTCAGCGTTCTCATTTGAAGAACCACATGAGGATACATACCGGAGATAAACCATTCAAATGTGAAGCTTGTGATAAAAAATTTGTTCAGCGTTCTCATTTGAAGAACCACATGAGGATACATACTGGAGATAAACCATTCAAATGTGAAATTTGTGATAAAATGTTTGCACAAAGTGGCCCATTAAAGAACCACATGAGGATACATACTGGAGATAAACCATTTAAATGTGAAGTTTGTGATAAAATGTTTGGATATAGACATCATTTGAAGGACCACATGAGGATACATACTGGAGATAAACCATACAAATGTGAAGTTTGTGAGGAAATGTTTGGATATAGTAGTCAGTTAAAGCTCCACATGAGTAAACATACTGGAGAAAAACCATTCAAATGTGAAGCTTGTGATCAAAAGTTTGCTCAGAGTTCTCATTTGAAGAACCACATGAGGTTACATACCGGAGATAAACCATTCAAATGTGAAATTTGTGATCAAACGTTTGCTCAGAGTTCTTATTTGAAGTGTCACAAGTGGATACATACCGGAGATAAACCATTGAAATGTAAAATTTGTGATCAAAAGTTTGCTCATAGTTCTTCTTTGAAGAACCACATGAGGATACATACCGGAGATAAACCATTCAAATGTGAAGTTTGTGATCAAAAGTTTGCTCAGAGTTCTCATGTGAAGAACCACATGAGGATACATACTGGAGATAAAGCATTCAAATGTGAATTTTGTGAGGAAATGTTTGGATATAGTAGTCAGTTGAAGCTCCACATGAGTAAACATACCGGAGATAAGCCATTGAAATGTGAAATTTGTGATCGAAAGTTTGTTCAGAGTTCTCATTTGAAGTACCACATGAGGATACATACCGGAGATAAACCATTCAAATGTGAAGTTTGTGATCAAAAATTTGTTCAGAGTTCTCATTTGAAGAACCACATGAGGATACATACTGGAGATAAACCATTCAAATGTGAAGTTTGTGATCAAAAGTTTGTTCAGAGTTGTCATTTGAAGAAACACATGATGATACATACTGGAAATAAACCATTCAAATGTGAAATTTGTAATAAAATGTTTGCACAAAGTTTCCCATTGATTAACCACATGAGGATACATACTGGAGATAAACCATTCAAATGTGAAGTTTGTGATAAAATGTTTGGATATAGACATCATTTGAAGGACCACATGAGGATACATACTGGAGATAAACCATTCAAATGTGAAGTTTGTGAGGAAATGTTTAGATATATTAGTCAGTTGAAGCTCCACATGAGCAAACATACCTGAGAAAAACCATTCAAATGTGAAGCTTGTGATCAAAAGTGTGCTCAGAGTTCTCATTTGAAGAACCATATGAGGATGCATACTGGCGATAAACCATTCAAATGTTAAGTTTGTGATCAAAAGTGTGCTCAGAGTTCTTATTTGAAGAACCATATGAGGATGCATACTGGAGATAAACCATTCAAATGTGAAATTTGTGATCAAAAGTTTGCTCAGAATTCTTATTTGCAGTATCACAAGTGGATACATACCGGAGATAAACCATTTAAATGTGAAGTTTGTGATTAAAAGTTTGTTCAGAGTTCTCATTTGAAGAAACACATGAGGATACATACTGGAGATAAATGATTGAAATGTAAAATTTGTGATAAAATGTATGGAGTTAGTAGTCATATGAAGCACCACATGAAATAAGCCATTTAAATCTGGAGTCTCTGATACAATTTTAGGATGGATTTGTCATTTGAAAATCCACTTGAGAATGCAAAACTGGAGATTAACCATGGAAATTTTAAGTTTGTGATAAATATTTTATGCAGAATTGACATCGGAATACATATTGAACATTAGCCATTCAAGTGTGAAGTTTATCATAAATGTTTGGGACGGTAGTACTATGAAGTGATAAAAGTGAAGTGCCACATAATTGTGTATACTGTTGATATTGACAGGTTTTAGAGAGTACATGTTCAATCATAACATCATGATACATAATGGAGAAAAAACATTAACGGTATAGGGTTTTCATTTTCAGCTTCTTTGTTTTATGAATGTAATTCTTTAAGGATCAGTACTATATCATGTGAGGTGCCCCGAGTGGTCTAAAGCACTCTTCGTTACGGATCACTGCCAACTCACCTCTGCGTGGGTTCGAGTCTAAGATTCGGTGAATGTGGATACAGCATGTGAATGTGGATGCAACATACCAATTGTCGCCATAATAATAATAACTCTGTTAATAATAATTATCAGACATATTTTTTATCAGGCTTATTATCATAATTGCTCTTTTTATTTTTTAAACAGGAACCAAAACTTTGAATGCCGTCGCGAGTTATTATTAATATGATGACAATTGCTACATGGAAGAATTGGTCTCTAACCAGTAGAGTTATTTGACTTAGTTGTGGTACAATCTAAACTTTTGGGCTTACATTTATGAGAAAAATACAGTTCAGTTTGACCTCAGATCACAAATAAGCAAGATCAAAAGCAATCGCTACCTTATGAAAAATAACTTTCTGGCATGATTTAATGAGCCTTGTTAATTTAAAACATAATGCCCTATACACATCAATTTGATACCCTGAATAACCCTAACCCAAATCATAATGTTAACCTGAATAACAACTTGGTAATTGAACTCATACCATAGAGGATAATGAAGCTATTATTGGTTGTTTATAAAAATGATATCAAAAAGTTTTAAAAAGTCAGTCAGGTCAAACAAAACTGAACTGAATTCCGGACAAGATAAAGGTTAGTAAACAATACTACATTACGACAGCATATAATGGAATTTTAAATAATTACAAATAACAAACAATTAAATTAAAAAACAGGTAACATAACAGATGCCTCCTCATATGCAATATCAACGGAGACCACAAAGCGAATGACTGGCTTTTTGGTTCCAAATTGTAAGCAATGAAAAAAGCAGTCAGTTTCTTATGGATTGTTATATCTGTACTAATTCATCTATAATAAATGCAAAGAATTCAGAATCCAATAAATCTATCTACAGCCTCAAATGTGCCATTAATGGCATTGACTAATTTTTACTCTGATGCTCTTGTAAAGTTTTCTCATATACTGCTGGTTACGGCTGTTGATTAAAGTCTGCATAAAGGAATAACAATTTTAATATCAAGGAAAATTCCTACAGCATTTTTAATATACCGCTATTGTCAGTTTCAAATGTTAGTGTGCCATCTTTGCTATGTCTTTACAATGTCTTTTAAGTTATAATGGTTGCATTTAAAATTGTAAATGGACATTCATTTGCAAATTCATGAAATTGTGGATGTAAATGTTTATTTATTTACACTTTGCTGGTTATGATAATTGCTTTTCTTTCTTTTGCAAGATGAAATAAAACTATGCACCTGTCACTCCCCAAAATATTCATACTGATTCAGTGGCTGTCCATTATTCACCAGGTTCAAAACTGTTAATCTGTATTCCCTAGGTATGGTACTAGTCTGCCTTGGCATTTTTCTTGTCTGCCCTTGTATTATCAATGGCTGATTTAGCATGGTAATTGTGTGCCCTGCCATTGTATTTGTCTGTTTTGGCATGATATTTTTCAGTAGAGCAACACTGTCTTCAAGGGACTCATGTTTTGCAAATAGGTTGGACTGTTTTTTGTTTTGGTTTGTGCTGTGGTGTGTTTGAGGATTGTCCATATATGTTGGACTGTTTATTGTGTTTTGGTTTGTGCTATGGTCTGTTTGTGGATTGTCCATATTGGTTGAACTGTTTATTGTGTTTTGGTTTGTTGCTTATTGTGTTTTAATTTGTGCTATGATGTGTTTGATGATTGTTTGGAAATCAGTGCTCAATGGTATCAAACTACACAGCAGCATTCAAAATACTTAATGACCTGCCAGCCCTAGAAAAGAGTTTAGATTGGAGGGTTTTCTATTTCCATACATGGTCTGCAAGATTTGCAGGAAGAAGTAATTGCAAGCGCTGCACCTGCTGGATAGGATCTGTCTGTATCTTGTCTGTGGATAGGCAAAGGGCACATAGACAGCTACGAAATGTCATGGGCACCAAGGACAAATTAATCAAATTGATTGCTAATGTTAGGATTCAAAATGCCATGTGCTATAATGAAGGACATGCACTGAGGGTCTGGAAGAAGATATGATTGTTTAAAGTTGCCTAGTATCCTTTAAATCTGTCAAGATATGCTTGCTTAAAATTGCCCAATATCCACATATTTTAATAGTCATACAATGATAAATTAGTCATATTTTGAACATTTAATTTTTTACTCCTTTGTGAATAGTAGAGAATTTGTTTCATTTTGTGAATAAAAAAAGTAAATTCTGATCCTGTAGTACTTTGTTCATACCAAAATGACCAACATAATTGTTATCCTAACTCCACACAGCTTTGATTATTCCCATGGTTCTCATACATAAAAAAATGTCATTGGTTTTTAGGTGGAGGCATTTCAGTAATACATAGGCAGAGAAGTCAGTCTTCCTTAGCTTGCATTTTTCCTAATGGTGATCCTGTATTTTATTACAAATTATATCATCAACCATGCGTTACCAGTGTTCCTGGTGGAAATTTCTTGGAGATGGTGGTCTGGGTGGGTAAAGGCACCTTTGTGAGATTCAAAGACATGGTGATATTTATAATTTCACAGTGAAAATGTACACTCATAATTATTTCTCAAATTGTAATCAAACATAATTGATAAGGAAGATAAAGCAAATCATATGTGACAACATGGACAGAGATTTTGTATATAAGAAAGAATCAAGATAAGAATAAATTAAGAACTTATATCTCCTTTAAAGGGCTGATTAAAGAAAGATACCAATCAGGATAGGCTAAATCAGGACAAGGAAAAATAATCAGGAAATGCAAAATCAGGACAAGGAAAGAAAATAAGGAAATGAAAAATCATGACAAGAAAATATCTTAATAAGGACATGGAAAATCAGGACATGGTAAATGTATCAATAAAGAAATCTGAACATCTGGCAGTTGCATCAAGTTAGCGTATGACATGGCTCTGCTTATGTCATTTGTCTTTCATGCATACATCCATCAAGAATTGCTTAACCATTCTGGACACCATGCTTCTGATCTGATTTTAACCAAACTAGGAATATGGGTTTATGTTATCAGACAACTCTGGAGGCCATTTTTTCTGATGCAGCCTTGATCATATTTGGAGTATATGCTTATATCTCAAAACATTAAGGTCTTGTAAAGGTTCGGTAATTAGTGAAATTTTTGATTTGTTGACTTGGAGTACAGTGTATATGCTTACATTTCATTAAGATATTGTACAGGTATGATAATGAGTGAGATGTATGATTTGGAGTATATGCTTATATCTCGTACCATTAAGATTTTGTACAGGTTTGATAATGAGTGAGATGTAATGAGGTGACTTTGCATCTGATCTAAAAGCCTTGAGTAAACAATATGTTGGATGAATACAATTAAGGGCAATGTTAATGCATGCTAAACAGGTGACTTTGTATTTTATCTAAAAGCCCTGAATAAATAATATGTTGGATGAATAAAATTAAGGGCAATGCTAATGCATACTAATCAGGTGACTTTGTATCTAATCTAAAAGCCTTGAATAAACAATATGTTGGATGAATACAATTAAGGGCAATGTTAATGCATACTAATCAGGTGACTTTGTATCTGATCTAAAAGCCCTGAATAAACAATATGTTGGATGAATACAATTAAGGGCAATGTTAATGCATGCTAAACAGGTGACTTTGTATTTTATCTAAAAGCCCTGAATAAATAATATGTTGGATAAATAAAATTAAGGGTAATGCTAATTCATACTATGGAGGTGACATTGTATCTGATCTAAAAGCCCTGAATAAATAATATGTTGGATGAATACAATTAAGGGCAATGCTAATGCATACTAATCAGGTGATTTTGTATCTGATCGAAAATCCTTGAATACACAATATGTTGGATGAATAAGATTAAGGGCAACATTAATACATACTAATGAGGTGACATTGCATCTGGTCTAAAAGCCCTGAATAAATAATATGTTGGATGAGTAAAATTAAGGGCAATGTTAAATCATACTGATCAGGTGACTTTGTATCTGATCTAAAAGCCCTGAAAAAATAATATGTTGGATGAATACAATTATTGGCAATGTTGATGCATACTAATCAGGTGACATTGTATCTGATCTAAAAGCCCTGAATAAACAATATGTTGGTTGAATACAATTAAGGGCAATGTTTAATGCATACTAATTAGGTTATATTGTATCTGATCTAAAAGCCTTGAATAAACAATATGTTGGATGAATACAATTAAGGGCAATGTCAATGCATACTAATCAGGTGACTTTGTATCTGATCTAAAAGCCCTGAATAAACAATATGTTGGATGAATACAATTAAGGGCAATGCTAATGCATACTAATCAGGTGACTTGTATCTGATCTAAAAGCCCTGAATAAACAATATGTTGGTTGAATACAATTAAGGGCAATGTTTAATGCATACTAATTAGGTTATATTGTATCTGATCTAAAAGACTTGAATAAACAATATGTTGGATGAATAAATTTAAGGGCAATGTTAATTCATACTATGGAGGTGACATTGTATCTGATCTAAAAGCCCTGAATAAACAATATGTTGGATGAATACAATTAAGGGAAATGTTAAATCATATTAATCAGGTGACTTTGTATCTGATCTAAAATCTTTGAATAAACAATATGTTGGATGAATACAATTAAGGGCAATGTTAATTCATACTAATCAGGTAACTTTGTATCTGATCTAAAAGCCCTGAAAAACAATATGTTGGATGAATGCAATTAAGGGCAATGTTAAATCATGCTAATCAGGTGACTTTGTATCTGATCTAAAAGCCCTGAATAAACAATATGTTGGATGAATACAATTAATGGCAATGTTAAATCATACTAATCAGGTGACTTTGTATCTGATTTAAAATCTTTGAATAAACAATATGTTGGATGAATACAATTAAGGGCAATGTTAAATCATACTAATCAGGTGACTTTGTATGTGATCTAAAAGCCCTGAATAAACAATATGTTGGATGAATACAATTAAGGGCAATGTTAAATCATACTAATCAGGTGACTTTGTATGTGATCTAAAAGCCCTGAATAAACAATATGTTGGATGAATACAATTAAGGGCAATGCTAATGCATACTAATCAGGTGACTTGTATCTGATCTGAAAGCCCTGAATAAACAATATGTTGGATGAATACAATTAATGGCAATGTTGATGCATATTAATGAGGTGATTGTCAGAGCTTTAGTGTCTCTGTGTCTGAACAATTTAATTGTTTGAATGGAAATGTTTTTAATACACTGACCTGTGATAATGCAAAGCATAAACTTTATAGCACAGAGTTAATTGTCAATTGCAAAGTTTTATTTTATCACATATTTGCATAGGAGTTTGTGTTCTAACCTAAATCAAACTTGGTAAATAGGTTAATATTGTCAGGACGTTGAATGATTCTTTATTATTATTGAGACACATGCAGATGTATATGATATTGCATCACATTTAAAGCTCTTCTTACAACAAAAAACTATCTTTGATAGAATTTTGTAATCAGACTTAGTAAATAGGCCAATGTTAGCAAAAGCTTGATTTAGTATAACCTGATAATTAGTGAAATCATAATTGGACAGACTTGTCAACAAGCTAGCAATTTTCTTAGACATTCCACATCCAAGGCAGACACTGTAACTACTAGGCAACTGGAGCAGTCTCTAATTCTTTTTACTCCAATAGCAGATACCTTCTAGCACAGTGTGCACTGATCCATTGTGTCAATCACTTTAAACTTTTGCAAATGGAAAGGATCATAAGTGTATAAACTTTTAGAAGTCCCTGTTTTGATGAATTTGATCCACTAATTTGAAATATTTCCTGAATATAAAATGTTAAAGCAATACTAATATTCATACAATACATTGTTTTCAACTAAATATGTCCAATTTTAAATTTATAATTATTGAGCTGCCATCATTTCTTTTAATCTTCCCCTGCCATCCTCCTATTGTTTATGCTTTATCCAAGGAACATATGTGCAAAAATAATGTTTTCATGTTTATAATATTTCCTTTGTTCTTAACATGCAACACAAAAGGGGATGTAACTTTTAATGAAATAAGTGAAATAATGATATATATACGTGTGTATGTTTGTGTGTATGTATCTTTTAAAATCAATATGAAGCAAGCATAATATTACTGCAGTCGCTATGATATTACATGTTAACTCTATCCCAGTATGTCACTTGCCTCTTATATCTGACATAACATTTACGTGCATCAATACAGTTTTCATACAATTATATCCAAACAAATGTGGTAATGCCTTAATGAGAAGTCAGTTGATTTTGGGGTCAAAAGCTCAAAAGGTTATAACCCTGTTACTGATTTATTTGATTGTATAGAAAATTATGATTGATGTGCATAAGGATAGAACTATAGCAACTTTTATTGTTTTGGGTTTTACAAATTTTCATAACATGATGGGTTATGTGTGATTGCCAGTATAACTAATGGAAAAACACCTGGGACCAGGTATGAAACAGTGATCTATTGGAAAGTACTGGCAAGCTTTCTCACATTGGCCACTCCTGAGACTGATATCAGACCTGCATGGACAGAAGTAGGAGGGCAGCCATTGATAAATGTGGGCAGTTTTGACCATTCAGCCAGTGTCTACATTAATATACCTGAGACATTTTTTGTTGTTGAGGGTTTTATACCAGTTTCAGAACATGATAGGCTATACAAGGAGGTCAGTATAATCAGCAGAGGTAAAACCTAGAAAAACCCAGGTCAGAAACACTGACCCTTGGGAAATTACTGGCAGTCCTGTTCGTACACAGATTAGCCAAACTGAAGACTTGAACCTATGACAGAGGTGAGATGGCAGTGACTGGTAAAGGTGAGCACTTTAGACCAGTCTTCCACCTGGGGGCCTGATATCTTTCTTATTAGGGTTATAACATTCATTAGTTGTATGGGATCTAAAAATCAACATGTTTCATTACAACTTCCTTTAGGACAAATGGAATTACCCTATAAATATTGATATTGAAAGACATACAACACCATTCACTTGAACTCGTGACACTATTACTTATTTTCTCATTCTGGTGACTTACATTATATGTTGTGTTAAAATAATTTCTGAGGTAGTGGTCATTATAGATTAGCTAATTATGTATGCATAATCACCCTATATGTAGGCCAGTGTAACATCTGTTTTATCAGTCAGTGACCTAGCCAATCTTTTTGATGTATTAAATTCAGTCACACTTTAGTATCTTTGTAAAGCACTTGTTTCTGATTATTTATCAGTGTTCATGGCTTGAGAACTCCATTTCCTTTTTCCATTATCAGTGTTCATGGCTTGATAGCTCCTTTTCCTTTTTCCATTAATTATCAGTATTCATTGCAATTAATTATCAGTATTCATGGCTTGATAGTTCCATTTCCCATTCCCATTAATTATCAGTATTCATTGCTTGAGAACTCCATTTCCCATTCCCATTAATTATCAGTGTTCATGGCTTGAGGACTCCATTTCCCATTCCCATTAATTATCAGTATTCATGGCTTGAGAACTCCATTTCCCTTTTTTCTGTTAATTATCAGTATTCATGGCTTAAAATCCCCATTTCCCATTCAAATTGGATAAATGCTAGAGAAAACAGTGTGCATGCAAATTATTGTTCAACATTTGTTTAGCAGTAATTGCACATCAGAGTAATAATGAATACCCACATTAGGGTTCTGCATGATGTATACACATTTTGGTTTCCACATAAGGTCTGCATGATGCATACAGCAGGGCCACTTTTACATTTATATTTCTATACACAATTTGGTTTCCACATAATGGCTGCATGATATATACAGCAGGGCCACTATTACATTTATATTTCTCTACACAATTTGGTTTCCACATAAGGTCTGCATGATGCATACAGCAGGGCCATTATTACATTTATATTTCTATACACAATTTGGTTTCCACATAATGGCTGCATGATATATACAGCAGGGCCACTATTACACTTATATTTCTATATACAATTTGGTTTCCACATAAGGACTGCATGATGTATACAGCCAGGCCACTATTACACTTACATAATACACAATTTGGTTTTCTCATAAGGGTCATAAGTTTGATACCTGACTATAGATATATACAGGTCAGCTCTCTCATTATTTCACTGTAACTCTGATTATGATAAAGACATTGGTATGTTGAAAAGTGCCTTAACACCCAATCAACCACAATGTTGGTTCTCACATCTACATTCAGACTGACTGTAACAATCTTATAGACTTAACAACTGTGTTTTTACCCTAGCCAACCAATAACATTAGTTTCCACTGCATATCTTCAGATGGAATCTACAACTACACTCAACATGTGTCCTTCAAACTCAACCATTCAAGACATCAGTTCCCAAGGAATATGTTCAGCTTCATGTCACTCACTCATATTAAATTTTGCATGTGCCATTTAAATCCAAATAACCAGCAACATTGGTTCCCACATCCTGACTTCACATTTTCATACTACACTTAACACATTGCCGTAAAACCCAACCAGCCAATAACATTTATTCCCATAGCATACCTTTTGATTGACTTACTACATACATCCATACTACACTGTTTTACTGGTAAAACACAACCAACCAGCAACATTGGTTTGCACAGAATACCTTATTTTTGACTTACTTCATACACCCATACTACATTTTGTTTTACTGGTGAAACACCACCAACCAGCAACATTGGTTTGCACAGAATACATTCTGATTGACTTACTTTATACACCATTACTGCACAGTGCTTTGCTAGCAAAAAACAACTAACTAGCAACATTGGTTTGCATAGAATACCATCTGATTGACTTCACACACCCATACTACACTTAGTTTTACTGGTAAAACACAACCAACCAGCAACAATGGTTTGCACAGAATGCCTTCTGATTGACTTCATACACCCAACAACACATGGCAGATGATTTTTTTTGAGAAAACACATGCATGTATGTTGATTCTGGGCCAAGGTCACTGTGACCCAAATTGTCTTGCAATTAAAATTGTCATTATTATCTATTGAATTAGAAAGTTTAAAACATAGGATTTAAAACATCATATTAATTAGTTTTAACGTAATGTATTTACATGTCTGCCTGGTTTGGTCAGTTCATCAACCAGTATTTTTATCTTGCCATTGAATCATCAACTTGTACCATTCAGTGGTATATGGTCTGGTTCAAAAAACACAAAGGAACTCATTTGATAAGGTATAAGTTTTGTTGCAAGTGAGGGGAAATAACTCATTTGATATGGTATTAGTTTTATAGCAAGCAAGGAGAAATAATTCATTTGATATGGCATAACCAGATTCAAATAAAAGAAAAAATCTTATTTGTTCTGCCTATGCATAAGAAAACATGTAGTATTCTGTATGTATTATTTTATTTATGAGGAACATACTTCTTGTGAACTTTCCTTACTAATGGACAAATGATTCCAAAAGAAAGTTTCATTGCAAAATGCAATCATGAAATCACATGGAATTTTAAATACAAACTGGCACTAATTTATATCCAGCTATTTCAATAGGATTTTCTTCATCAGTATATCTATTTCACTTAGCTTGTATTAGAATAGGGGAAGACAATAACATGGTGATGCATTGGAATGAGTATATGTTATGGCTTTTGCTGGTGCATATACAGTTACATTTATCTGTTGTTGCCATCACCAATAATATTGGAGTAATAGATGCATTTTGTTGTAGATAGTCTGCAGTGAGATACACATATTTCATGACATGCATGAGTCTTGCCTTATATTACATGATGTATGTGGTACATTACACATGGGTCTTGCCTCATATTTCATGATATGCATTGTACATTACCTTGGGTCTTGCCTCATATTTCATGATGGGCATTGTACATTACCCATGGGTCTTGCATCATATTTCATGATAAGCATTGTACATTACCATAGCTCTTGCCTTATATTTCATGATGTGCATTGTACATTACCCATGGGTCTTCCCTCATATTTCATGATGTGCATTGCACATTACCCATGGGTCTTCCCTCATATTTCATGATATGCATTGTACATTACCCATGGGTCTAGCCTTATATTTCATGATGTGCATTGTACATCATCCATGGGTCTTGCCTCATATTTCATGATGTGCAATGCACATTACCCATGGGTCTTGCCTCATATTTCATGAAAAGCATTGTACATTGCCCATGGGTCTTGCCTCATATTTCATGATGTGCATTGTACATTACCCATGGGTCTTGCCTCATATTTCTTGATGTGCATTGTACATTACCGATGGGTCTTGCCTCATATTCATGATGTGCAATGCACATTACCCATGGGTCTTGCCTCATATTTCTTGATATGCATTGTACATTACCGATGGGTCTTGCCTCATATTCATGATGTGCATTGTACATTACTCTTGGGTCTTGCCTCATATTTAATGATGTGCATTGTACATTATGCTTGGGATTTGCCTCATATTTCATGATGTGAATTGCACATTACCCATGGGTCTTGCCTCATATTTCATGATGTGCATTGTACATTACTCTTGGGTCTTGCCTCATATTTAATGATGTGCATTGTACATTATGCTTGGGATTTGCCTCATATTTCATGATGTGCATTGCACATTACCCATGGGTCTTGCCTCATATTTCATGATGTGCATTGTACATTACCCATGGGTCTTGCCTCATATTTCATGATGGGCATTGTACATTACTCATGGGTCTTGCCTCATATTTCATGATGTGCATTGTACATTATCCATGGGTAGTGCCTCATATTTCATGATGTGCATTGTACATTATCCTTGGGTTTTGCCTCATATTTCATGATATGCATTGTACATTACTCATGGGTCTTCCCTCATATTTCATGATGTGCATTGTACATTACCTATAAGTCTTGCCTCATATTTCATGATAAGGATTGTACATTGCCCTTGGGTCTTGCCTCATATTTCATGATGGTCATTGTACATTACCCATGGGTCTTGCCCATGATGCATCATGATTTGAATTGTACATTATCCTTGGTTGTTGCCCCATATTTTCTATTTAGAGTATGCCTGTGGACATAGTCTTTTGTCAGGAAGAGTCCATGTAACAGATAGTGTACTATAGTCATAGGGGTGAATACTAATTTACTAGTAATATGAGTGATTACTAGATAACTACAATCATAAGGGGTTATTACTAGATTACTTTGCAGCATTACTAAATTCTATTTATAGCTTTATTTAAACTTTGAATTTCTCAGCTGTTTAAAGTAGTTCATGCTTGTTTCTAACATTTGGATTTTCTACAGATTTCTACAAAACAAATAGTCTTATTACAATGTAAACTTTATATTGAAGTAAATATGGCCACAATGTTAGCTGATCCTGAAGTCTGCTCTAATGGTTTGATTTAAGCCAGTACACTTTTCAATACAAGTCTTGCATGCTAATCACTGAACCTCAGTAGTTCCATTAGTCATATGAATTTATATTTTGTTTTCTGCAAACTGTTGATATTAGACAAGCTGTCAGACTGAGATTTTAAGCAATGGATAAACTACTAAATTCCAGATTATATGTTATAAAACTTAGCTCATTATTACATAAACTAGGTCACATAGTTTGACCCCTCCTTTCCCATTGTTCTGGTGACCTATGTGGTTAGAGCATCTGACTTGGATGCAGGAGGTCAAACTGCATGTCTATTACAAGATGTCTTAGTGCTAGACATTACTATAATCTGTAAAACTGCATGTCTATTGTATGATGTTCTAGTGCTAGACATTACTATAAACTGACACACTGTATGTCTATTACATGATGTTCTAGTGCTAGACATCACTATAAAGTGTCAAACTGCATATCTATTGCATGATGTCCTAGTGCTAGACATTAAGACATTACTATAAACTGTCACACTGTATACATTATAGTGATATGACTGAATTTGCTCAAAAGCTACCTTAAAAATCCTTATCATGCAAAAACCTTATGTTTTCATTAATGGCTGTATACCATATGTACTTTGGTATCATGTATGTATGTATGTATGCATGCATGCATGCATGCGTGCATGCGTATGTATGTATGTATGTATGTATGTATGTATGTATGTATGTATGTATGTATGTATGTATGTATGTATGTATGTATGTATGTATGTATGTATGTATGTATGTATGTATGTATGTATGTATGTATGTATGTATGTATGTATGTATTCTTACATCTAAAGATTAAACTTAAGTGACATAACAAGACAAACCATCAAGCATTCAAGTTTCCAAAATATAAGATGGAATTTAATGCATGCAAAAAGTCTGACTGTTTTCACTAAATTACAATTAACCCTTGTAGACTGAATAGAGTTCATAGACAATTTATTCAATAAAATATAATAATGAAACAAAGTGAAAGAATTTAAAAGTTACAGTGTATGAATTTCTAGTTATACTGTTAATTCTGAAATGTTATATCAATATGGAAACGATTCTAGAGTTAGCAGTTGTGTGTTACCATGACAACACTACTGAATTCAACAGAAATTTTGATCCAACTGTTTTTATATCTATGTAGTCTCTCAAGTGTAGAGATCACTGAATCCTGTATAGTTTCACAATAATCCAATAGAAATTAGATATTCAAATCCTTGAATAATAATGACATAATTCCAAGGTATTGACTGTATAAATCAATGACATTGCTGCACTGTTATATCCAATGAATATATTATCAATAAATCAGAAATAATTTTTAAATCAATGCCTATATTGTGTGAATATATTGTCAATGATTCATATGTACTCTCTTGATGGCTCTTACAAATGCTACCACAAGTACATACAAATCCACATGGAGTGTATGTCTTCACTATATAGTGGATTTTTGTGTTTAAAAACAATCTCTAATTCAGAACAATCTTGAACAATTACCCCCTGTTATGTCAATGTAATTCAAACAGCCACCGTTATGTCAATGTAATTCAAACATCCCCCATTATGTCAATGTAATTCAACCCCCCCATTATGTCAATGTAATTCAAACACCCCCATTATGTCAATGTATTTCAAACACCCCCAATTATGTCAATGTAATTCACCCCCCCCATTATGTCAATGTAATTCAAACATACCTATTATGTCAATGTAATTCAACCCCCCCATTACGTCAATGTAATTCAAACACCCCCATTAGGTCAATGTAATTCAAACACCCCCCCTTTATTATGCAATGTAATTCGAACACCCCCCATTATGTCAATGTAATTCAAACACCCCCCATTATTTCAATGTAATTCAATTTGGTCAAAAGCAGCAGCAGCTTTATTCTGACCTTCAAATCTCAATGAATCAATCAAATCCTAGAGTACATGTAACATGGGGATTATACTTTGAATCTCAATGAATCAATCAAATGCTAGAGTACATGTGTCATGGGGATTATACTTTGAGTTTCCATGCTTGTTTACACAATCTATTATCAATAATCACACACCATTTTGACCTCATTCAGTTGTTGATATTACCTAGAAACCTACTAACCACTGAAGTAAACAATATAAAACATTTATATAGTCTCATTATTTGTAACGGAACAGTCAATCCAAGGCCTTAATCTGCATATGTGTATTAATGGCTCACATGTAAACACTTCCGCATGAACAATATACTACAAAAGTAAACTGCAATGTTTACTTTAAAGCGAAATAGTCTGTAAAGAGTATATTCGTTGTAGTTTGCAACGAAACAAGGGAACCAAGTGGCGGGGTTACATCATTACATCTCGGCAATCTTCGAGGGGTGTTAATAATATATCCCACTCAATGGCAATTTCCTTGTTTCGGTGCAAACACCAGCATATAGCATATTAATTTACTGTTAATTATTTATTAATCTGCTGCAGGTGTATATTGTTTTTTACGTCTCTGTTTTTTATATTGTATCCTTTTGTCACAAACTTTGTTTATTTAAGACAAAATAGTAATACTTGAGAATTGACACTGAGTTCGTCTTACCTTTGTAACAAATCAACAGGAAGTTAAAATGATAAGTCAGCATCACGGAAATACTTTCTCTGCGTGATAAATCTTTGTAAACAACCTATTTTTATGATTGGTTTTATGTGTCATATTTAAGTATGTACAATTCAAGACAACATCTAAGGTAATAATTCATACACGCTTTTAGACAATGAAGCCACCTATCTTTCAGTATTGATTTGATTTCTTGAAAATCAGAATTAATGTAAATACTTCAAACAATAACCAAGGCTGCAAGTCAACCTTTCTTTATATAGTTTTTACTGGACACCTATACATGCCTTGGCAAATAGAAGAAAGGATGCAAAAATGTGTTTTGAAATTTTTTAAATTAGTAGCTGTCATGCTTCTTGGTGTTTTGGAGGAAATGTGCATTCTTGAAGAAATGACACTAGGCAGATAATAGAAAATGTAAATATTTAATGATTATTAGAATTAGCTGGCATAATTGTGTAAAGTTGCAAAGATAAAAATTATGTAAAACACAAGTAATGAACAAAAGGGTTTATCTTTCAAATTACAAATGAATAGCCAAACTTGTAAAATCCAGTAAAAGAAAAGTAGCTAAGAAAAACAAAGTAAATCAAAGTAAAGTTTTGCAAAACAGTTATACTGGAAATCCCAGCCCTCTCCACCCCACTGCCAATCGTATATGGATGATTCGTTTTGCTAATGATTTATTACTGTTACTGGCTAGCTGAGATATTATATAAGTAATAACAGCATTTTTAAGTGGCCAACCAAAGAGTAATCTTGTGTTTCAAAGTGGTATGTAGGATTTCAATCATAACAAAATGAATGTTTTGTCCTGGATCACAAACTAGGATCAGCGATTTAATTTAGAGTTGCCAATGACTTAATTTATAATATGGACTGAAATGTACAGGATCTTATGTGGATCATATATTTTGGAAGATAACAACACATACATGCATGTATAATTTTATTTTATAATGTACTAATATAATTTTTTTGACAAAATAATAATAATAATAATAATAATAATAATAATAATAATAATAATAATAATAATAATAATAATAATAATAATAATAATAATAATAATAATAATTGGTGTATGGTATCTGTTTTAAAACAATTCAGAAGGTGAATTTTTAACTTTGTAATTGGTACATATATATCTGCTTAAAACAGTGTCAATACAATGATTAGTTTTCTATACCATCTTCTGATTCCCTTAAAATGAACTCCATTCTGTCTACAAGGTTTAATTGTAATTTAGTGAAAACAGTCAGACTTTTTGCATGCATTAAATTCCATCATATACAGCCAGTACCTAGTTAAAACACTCTCACAGATAAAACAAAAGTAATGTGAGATGCCAATATGTGTACCTATAGACAGTTACATTAACAGCAATTTGTCAAAACTCTGTCACTAAACAAACTCACAATATTCAGTGGCAAATTAAAAGCAATATAGCAATATTTCTGGCACAAATTATAATTTGACAATATGTGCATATTCAGATGACGTTATTAAGAGAAATCTATCAAAACACTGCAAATGATTGCATTCATATATATCAGTGGCAAAACAAAAATGGCAATAACTGACATAAATTAGAATTTGTCAACATGTGTATGTTCAGAGGATGAACATAATGATCAGATTATAGAAACTAGTCTATACAAGCTGGTTGTATTTATAGTTTTAACACATGTGGAGTCATCCATGTAGAAGTTTACAAACACAACGTTTGTGTGTTTATTTGTTTGTCGTATATATGTTTTGTATTTGCCTTTGAAAAAGACTCATTAAGAGTCGAAAGCGCTTAGGCTAGTTAGTTACTAGTTTCGTACTGTTCGTCGTCAGTTTATTGCATATATATATATATATATATATATATATATATATATATATATATATATATATATATATATATATATATATATATATATATATATATATATATATATATATATATATATATATATATCATGAGTATACTCAATATATCTTGGATCGTCGTTTCGAGCTTGATTAACGTTAAAGTGTATGAGAAATATCCATTTATACCAATCTTCGCCACCTACAGCATCATCAACGTATTCAGGTTTTAAATATTGTTCTCGATTATTATAACTTCTCACAGCACTAGCAGCTAATTGTTTTACATTTTTGATCTGTCTGATACCATTAATGGCATCTTCGGTAACTTTATCAGATATATTAACCCTACCTCGCGTTTGTCCTGGTATTAGTTGAGTATCACCTTCTGCCTGGTCTGTATCCTCAGGTATTTCCGGGATTGGCATCGCAGCAGCTATTTTTTCTGGAAGTTCTTCAAGAATCTTTTTTGTTTTCTTAGTTCCTTTTGTTATTTTTTCAGTTGTTTCAGCTGTTTTTTCTAACACAGGTTGAATACCTTTAGTGGTCTCAGTGATAGGTTTAAATAACTGTTTTGTATCCTCAAATTCAAATTGAGATTCTTGACGCGATTGTAGTTCTTCCTTAACAGAATCACGAACAGGTAAATATTTTTTAATTGCATCTAGTCGCTCTCGAGCTAATTTAGCTGAGTGTGTTTCCCCAAATCTCATTATCGATAATATTTATACTGGCTGTTTAATTAATAGCAGCAGAGAGGCTGAAAGACATTTTTGTAGTGACCACATCGTGAATAAATCGAGCAAAAAGTCTGGTCAATTAAAGATGTTTTTATTATTAAGGCAAAATCGTTTTTTCTCAGCCTTCCTAGGAACCCTTAATTTTCAAAAATAAGGTCTCAGGCAAATTTGTCTGTTCAGCCACTCTGCTGCTATCATTTTGATCTGCACGATCAAAAATAATCGTATATTTAACTAAACAAAGTACTTAATAATAGTCTCTGCAAAATCCTGAAATTGCACTTTATGTCAGCATTGTTGTAATTTGACGTGATCCTGCTGAAAATGCCTTTCACTTAAAACAACATTTATTGTAACGTATATATCTTACACTAATTTCGATAATAACTAAATGTTAAATGTAACATTTCAATAATGTGTCGTAAATATCTTGACTCAATTGTTGGTGCTGTAGAATTTAATATTTTATAAAATCTGTAAACATGTATTGTTTTAAAGGTATTATCAAAAAACCTCTGGTGTGTAAAACAATGCTATATATACTAACGAAAAATACTTGGAGTAATGTCATATTCGCCATTGCTAATGATCAGCTCTGACATAATATCAAGTGGATTATTATTAAATCGGTCTCTGTTAAAAATATATGATATCGGTGTCTCTTTTTCAACATCAGCATTTAAAAACATTGAACCCAAACTTTAAACTAAAAAAATATTGTAAAACAGCAAGAATCACTTACAGAAATGTTATTTGATCAGATATGATCTTATTTGCGAGGTGTAAAATATGATATGGACGATGCAATATGAGAGTAGCATTATTGGCATTATGTGAACGGATACTCTACCTATGAGAGCCAGCTGGTACGAAAAAGAACATCATAAAATATGGGTTACTATAGTAGTAGATGCTTAAATTTGTATACCTTTACTAATATCATTATCAAAAATTGCCTTATCCATTTTGTTAATAAATGTCATTCGGTCAGCTGCCTAACCAAGTATTCGTTCGTCATTTTCAGTAGCGAGTACTGGTCAATATTTTTGTGCTTTACGGTAATCAACATTTTTTTTTATATAATT
The DNA here is from genome assembly GCA_016746295.1 of Potamilus streckersoni. NCBI lineage: Eukaryota > Metazoa > Mollusca > Bivalvia > Unionida > Unionidae > Potamilus > Potamilus streckersoni. Next base: position 586,054 of record JAEAOA010001665.1, on the reverse strand, counting down.
GCTTATCATTACAATTTTTATGCTAGTATATATAGCTTGAGGCTGTATTCATTAAATCTTTTAATAAATATGTTTGTAAGATCATATCAATCATGCATTGGATTATATATATATATATATATATATATATATATATATATATATATATATATATATATATATATATATATATATATATATATATATATATATATATATATATATATATATATTATTTTTTTTGTTTAATATGAAATAATCTAGAGGTCTAGATTCCTCTTTTGGTTCAGGATAAATTCATTATCTTCTAAGATAAAAAATTGAGGATGGTTGTTTTTGATGTAGATGGGATCTCTGAATTCGAGACAAAATGTCAGAATATATTTAGTTTAGAGGGGTTGATGTTTCTCATCTAAAATCCTCTTTATCGTTTAAAAATCTCATCTTCTTACACTAATACTTGTCCAATATCCATAACCAAGCCACAAACAAAATAAGTATATATTTCCAAAGACTTATTACGTTCAGTTCATGGAAAGTGTATACACTCTGCGTATATACTAAATAGTTTACAATGGCGAGATATGTGACTTCCAATCATGATTTTAAAATCCGGCGTGTAAAGCCCATGGTCGCAGTTCAGATCCGGCCGGCGAAAATGTGTTCTTTTCACCCATGAGGACAAATTAAAACAACAGAGAAATCTGGTCCGTGAAGAGTAAATATATTTTGAAAAATTAAATATCTGTTGCCCTCGTGTTGTCTTAGAAGATACAATATGGACCCTGGCCAAAAAGGGTTGTGCACCTTGTGCACCTTTATGTTAAATCTTTAATCCATTAGCCATTCTTTATCTCGCGTAAGTCCTTGTCGTCCAGTATCTGAATTATATATATTCTCAATCCTTGAGTTATTTTCCTTCTTCGTATCCATCGACAGTAATAGAAAATCGCATACAAGGACAACTATTAATGACTGTTAACTACATGGTTCTCATCAAACAATTGGCCCAATTATTGATGGTATCAGTACACAATTAATAAAATCCTGTTCAGTACTACGAATGTAGTCTCAGTCTATTTTTAGATCATTTTTTCTTGTCTGAGTTTGGTAGTGATACAAGAGTTAGAGTTTGGCATTCTTGGTAAGGATTTAAAGGCAAATGTGAACTTATGGTGTGGTTGTCTTGTTTATTTCGGCGACAGTGCACATTGAGTGATAAGGTCATGGTGATGATCCGGAAGTGAAATCTATGTTCCGCTGTCTGGTGTTTTGTTTACAATTCAGCCTCTCAAAAAATGCAGGTCAACCCTTGACAATAACTTCACCGTAAAGTCATCTTTGAAGGTATTTTAGATTAACATATGATTTGTATTGATTGTCACGCAGTGGAAAGTTCAGTACTGAAAAACAAACGTAGAGACAATATAGTCAAATTAATTGTGTTCTATGGCCTGTCGGCTGTTAACCACAGGATTTCCTCCATGCAATATGGCGACTGACTCTAGAATGATGGGAAGTAATGCTCAACGGAAACCATCTGTTGTGAATGTGGACCATAATTTCCTACCATCAGCTGACACGTGTAACCAATATTGCCCTTTAGTTTGGACTGACCGATTTCAAGGTGAAATTTGTGATAACATGTTCGGGTGCTGTTCTAGTGTGAAGAGTAACATAAAAATGAATAATGGAGATAACGCATTTAAATGTAAATTGTGTGATAAAATTTTTAAACAGAGTAGTGATTTGAAGATCCACATGAGGATACATACTGGAGATAAACCATTCAAATGTGAAATCTGTGGCAGAACGTTTGGACAGAGTACTCATTTAAGAAACCACACAAGAATGCATACCGGAGATAAACCATTTAAATGTGAAGTTTGTGATCAAATGTTTAGACAAAGTGGTCATTTGAGGGATCACATGAGGATACATACTGGAGATAAACCATTCAAATGTGAGGATTGTGATAAAATGTTTAGAAAGAGTAGTCATTTAAAGGACCACATGAGGATTCATACAGGAGAGAAACCATTCAAATGTGAAGTGTGTGAAAGAACGTTTGGACAGAGTACTCATTTGAAAAACCACACAAGAATGCATACCGGAGATAAACCATTTAAATGTGCAGTTTGTGATAAAATGTTTGGAAACCGTAGTTCTTTTAAGGTCCACATGACGACACATACTGGAGATAAGCCATTCAAATGCAAAGTTTGTGATAAAAGCTTTGGAGTTAATAGTCATTTGATGTACCACATGACGATACATACAGGAGATATACCATTCAAATGTGAAGTTTGTGATAAAATGTTTAGAAAAAGTTTTTATTTGAAGAAACACATGAGTAATCATACCGAAGATAAACAAAACATAATTCAAAGGGAAAGTGCATGATTTAAAGTTGAGTGGTGTTGTAAAAGGCATTTGCATTAAATCATTCACATGTGATGTTGGTATTCGTATTTTAGGGCAAAACACCGGCTGCACGATTCACCCAAAACCTGACCCAAACCACCCAAAACCTGCCTAAAACTACAAGAACCATTATGTAAAACAAATGAAACAACACATAGCCACAATAAAAGAGTGTAGAGTACTATCTTGTTGAAAGTGGCAATGACTTATGCTGCATTTAGATTAACATTGGATGGAATTGACAAAACTTTTGTCAAAAGGTAGACAAATGTTACTGGATTGGTGTCCTATGCTGGCTATGAAGTCACAAGCAAACCCTGTCAATATGTTCCAGGTATAAATGGCCTCATTTTGAAGTTTAGAACGAACCATCAGTGTACCAAATATATTATCGTGGATGATAAAAATAACATATTTTAAATATTTTTACATATATTTGTTATTGTCCTTGTTAAGAATTTGTTGTCGTAAAGGCCTATAGTAGTACTTTTTTCTTCTTTTTGATGTTTTAAATACAAAAAAGTTAAATCCTGTAAAAGTTCTGATTTTTTTATATAATAAATTGAAAATTACTGCTGATCCATGTTTTTCTTTATACTTCATGTCACTGCACTTTAGAATATTGTCATTGTTTGAAATTTAATGATAATGATACTTTGCTATCTGATTCTCTGCCACTGGAAAAGTTATTTTTTATAATTTAGCTCACCTTTGTAGAGTAAATATTTTTCAACTCGATCACAGTTACAACTTTCAGGATGTCTAGCAGATAAAATTACCCAACAATAACAATTGTTGTCATAGTTTTTGACATTTATGCAGCATTTTTTGTTTGTAATTTTTTAGTTATTCAAAATAAGAACTACTACAGAGTACAATATATTTCATTGTGTGAAGTACAACTTTTGTATCACTTAAAATTTCCAACCTAAGGAAGACTTGATGTAAATTTCTCCAATTTTTACTTATTTCCTGATGTATTTCATCTGCAACTGCGGAAATATTTTTTGTAATTTAGCTGATAAATATGGATCAGAAATTTTGTTGTTGAAATATACATTCTCAAAGATGAAATAAATTTGTGGAGTTAAAATTTGCTAAAATGTTTTGATTGTCTAATTTAAAATGTAGTAACAGTTTTTTCTGCTTTTATTAGGCTCTTCTTTTCAATATTTCATGATTTTAGCATTATATTTATGTAATATTTTATATATTTCAATGGTTTATATAAATTGTTCAATTAATTAATGCTATATAAAATGCTATATAAAATAATAACAGAAATTTTTATGTACATCCGAGCAACTGCAGAAGAACAAACGCAGTATCATGTTCATCCAACCTTTATTTATTATGCCGGAAATGCATTTGGATCTGTTATCCATATGAAATATAAATAACTGTTTGGTATGTCAACACCAGCTGGAATCATAATAGTTTGTGTGTGTGTGTATGTCTGTGTGTGTGTGTGTGTGTGTGTACAAAGCAAATGGAAACCCAAATAAAGTCTTCACTTGCCAAAAATGTGCATTTATTCTAATTTTTATGTTACATGTAGCAAAAATTAAAATTTGGACTGTCTCAGTTGCTGGTACTTTAGAGACTTGTAAAGCCTGGTTTACACATATTACTGGAACCGCTGTATTTTCATACACAATTTCTTTACACTTCATCATTCACACATGTCTGGAAATTATATGATTCAATGCATGTGCTGTTGGACACTGATCTATCCATCATTGCAAGAGAAGTTGAAGTAGCTGGAATGGAATGAAGTCGCCGGTAAAACAAAAAGTTACTAAAACTTACTTGTAGATGTTTAGTGGCTGAAAAGTGTTAGAACATGTGGCCGTTATGAATTTGAATACATGGAAGAAAGAAAGGACACATAAGCAATACTTCAAGAATTTAATCCAATTGATGGGTGTGTAGATCCTATTCTATTTTATATTTGAATTCTTGTTATATAACCATTCACACATATCCAAAATTGATAATTCAACACATGGAATGTTAGATACATGGGAACACGTCATTACATCAAGAGTTAAAACGGTTGATATAAAGTCGATTGTAAAGGAGACACTCGTAAGTCTAATTCAGAGTTTAAATTATAGTGATTTTGTGGCTTGTAATTTTACATGATTTCATTTATTGAGGTGAAATTATTTTGACGTTTTCGTTGATGCATTACCACTAGCAAGAAAATCAGCATTTCAACTACTACGCCTATGTTACTATGGACTCTTAATCAGCATTTTAACTGAATACTAACCCTACATTACCTTGGACTCTTTCATCAGCATTTCAACTGAATACTACCCTTACATTACCTTGGAATCTGTTCATCAGCATTTTAAATGAATACTACCCTTACATTACCTTGGACTTTTTCATCAGCATTTCAACTGAATACTACCCCTACATTACCTTGGACTCTTTCATCAGCATTTCAACTGAATACTACCCCTACATTACCTTGGACTCTTTCATCAGCATTTCAAGTGAATACTAACCCTACATTACCTTGTACTCTTTCATCAGCATTTCAACTGAATACTACCCCTACATTACCTTGGACTCTTTCATCAGCATTTCAACTGAATACTAACCCTACATTACCTTGGACTCTTTTCATCAGCATTTCAACTGAATACTACCCCTACATTACCTTGGACTATTTTCATCAGCATTTCAACTGAATACTACCCCTACATTACTTTGGTCTCTTTTTATCACCATTCAACTGAGGAACTAGGTCAAGTTTATAGTTAGTTTCAGAACATTAACTGTAACAGTATCACTTAAAATGCCAAGATACTTTAAGCAAACTAATTCAATTTTTTTATTAAAAAAACAAACATAATAAAAGTTATACATTTTATCAATTTGATAAGTTAAAAGGTTGAAGAGAAACAACAACAAATTGGATGCAATGTGTTTACAAGGTCTCATTTATAGGGGAAAAAGTACTACATCATTTTGATACACTGTATGCTCAAGAATTACTTGCCAATGTTGCTTGTTTGGGTCAAGCTAGTTAGCAGACAACAAAGTAGATGTGGGATAATTTCTAGCAAAATTATAAAATTGGATTAAGTTGCATTATTCTCCTAAGGTAAACATTTTTGTATTTTAAGTATTGTATTATTTGTATAATTCTACAAGATAAGTAGTACTTATGTTCTGAGGAATGGGAGCATATATAGTAAATTCCTGGTTACAAGTTCAAAAGGTCATCGGTGGGACTTTATGTGGTCATTGAGGAGGCACTTTTTCATAGCATTTATAATAGAAATGTGGGATATTTTGTTTTACACTATGAATATTACGATGCGCAGAATAGGCCGACCTTGCTGTATATTCAGATATTCCTAGAAGAGGTAGTGGGACATCTGAAAACACGTTTTCTCCTAATTACTCTCTTTTTGTACATAATTTGAAAACTAAAATAGACCTATTTAGTTTACTTAGAGAGCATCACTTATATCATTTATTCGTAACAAAGTGAGCTGAATTTATTGTTTTTATCCTTATTACCGTATCTCATTTTTCTAGATCACACTTTAGTCAAATGTCCATTGCTGTTTATTTTATATCATTTGTTCAAGAGGATAATTTAAATTAATATAAGAAATTGTGCAAATCTATGTCTGGCACAAACAAGGTCAATCCAATTTGTGAGCTATGAATCATATCTGGATACTATTTTCATCGTTGATTTTCGGTTATCATATTAAACAAGAATATATTTACATTTTCAAGGCAGAAAACGTCATTGTTGGTAACTTTTTACAATTTTATGGGATAAAGTGTGAAGTGTCAAATTTGGAAATAAGTTATTGTTAATATGGGTACAACATTGTGATAATATTAAATACTTGTGATCAGTCAAGGAAATTGGACAGATTTCCAATAGAAAAATAAGAGAAAAGTGGATTAATATTGAACATTTTGATTGCTTTCTCAAACAGTTTATATTAATCTAATTTTTATAGCAATTTCCTGCTTATGACCCTGAAGAAATTTGATTTAAAAAACACCAACAAAAAAAACTACCACTAGATTGATGGAGAACATCAATTTGCCAGTGGGAAAAAATTGCTCTCAGGATTCCCAAACTTGTAGTTCACTAAACATTTACTATGATTTTGTGCTCTGGTAATGTCCCAAGCCTGACTGTCATTTCTTTATAAATATTACAATATTTACGGTATGTTTTCGGACATGGTTTGTTTTCAGACACAATTCTTTTAGTTCAAATATAATATTTAAATTCCCTTTAACATTTTCTAGAATTTATGTCTTCGGACACAATTTAAGAAGATCTTCATCGTTTAAAAGCAAAATTCACAGCATGTTTGCTGTTAAATTTAAAGGTCACTGGCCACCTATTTTGTTCAAACATGTGATATTATTATAATCATAAACAAAATTAACTTGTTATGCATGCACACTATAACAATGCTTAAATAGACTTAAAAATCCACTTTTGTAAATAAAAATAATATTCGGCAATCTCCGTAAACAATAGGTAGTTTCCGCGTGCCAAACACGGATATCACGTACATTTATCCCTTCTATTCATCCTAGGCATTCGAGTGTTCAATTTCTCTTCGTAAATGTATGTGATATATCTCACGATCGTGCCTTTGTACAGCAAAGATGATGTCTTGTATTGCATATGAATGTAACATTAAGAGTGATGATGGCTAAAAGGATTCTTTCTTTTTCCGAAAGACCCTGATTACCAGAAGAAAAGTGAATTCAAACTGTGAAATAAAATAGGGTGAGGGGATGGAAAAGTTGTATCATTAAGGCCGGATTATAGTCAATCTGACACAAGATAGTTTGGCACAACTCGAAAGACAATTCGGCTAAACTTAACAATATTTTTTGAACAACTTCTTTTACTTAAAACAACAAGCAGATAATATGTAAGATACGTTGTAGGAATATGTTTTAGGAGAAAAGCTAACCTTAAACGAAGTGGATATTATTTGAAAGAAAATAATCATACATTGCAAAATACATATATATTTGAGAAAACATAATCAGACATATATTGTTCATTTTAATTAAAATATTTATATAAATTTTTATGCTAAAAATATATGCATATGCACAACGACATTCTCAATTTAAGTATTCCTGTCAAATTATCAATATTCATTTAATAAACAATAAAATTTAACAGATAATATTCTTTAGAATATGTATATATTTTCTAAGGGTATTTCACATGAGATATTAAAACAAGTATAATTAATTTTAGGCTTCACGTTGTAACACTGCTGCATATAATACACATTCAGTTACACGAGAGCACGAGAGAGAGAGAGAGAGAGAGAGAGAGAGAGAGAGAGAGAGAGAGAGAGAGAGAGAGAGAGAGAGAGAGAGAGAGAGAGAGTAATGATGAGCATGTTGTCAATGTTGCTGAAATATGAAGCTCTTACTAGTTAATTTTATTGCTTTTATTTTTCAAGTTTTCTTAAGAGTGTGCGCGCATAAATTAAAAGTTTGTCATTACTAGTCAATATTGTCAATCGTATTTGCTCCATTATTTCATACAAATAATATAGGAATTAATTTTTTTGTTCTCTTTGTGCCCCAACCCTTGCAAGGTACCAAAAACAATGATAAACATACTGTTATTTGAAAATAAAATGAAAGAAACTAACCTTGCATCATCATTTATTCTATCTTTTTTATGCCGGTTTGCGTATGCGTCTTTACTGTAGTGTGTATCGCTTATGTCAAATAACAACATAACAAAATAGACGAAAGTATCACTCCATTGCTTGAAGGCACCTGCCATTCACGCAGGACGTTACAAGGTACAAACTGACCAAAATTGAATTGTAACGAGGTTAACCATAGGAAGGCATCTCACATATAAAAATCATTATTTACAAATACATCCAAATGAGTGCAAATGATAGTCTTTTCACTAGCATGGGTTACAAAGATGTTATTAAAGCAAGTCATTGTTTTGTATACTATTCGCCCTGCGAACATAATTATGATCGCATTAGGGAAAAAATAGAAGCCCGGGTGATGGATGAACACAACTTGCAACTTGCAGCGAGCAATAAACTTTCTCGTTAAACTTTCCGACAGGATATCAAATGCAAAGGTTATTTTATTACAAAGCAAACAACACCGAAAACTGGTATCTTTTTAGTATGCCGATTTTTCTTATGAATTCCGCCGACATAAGGAAGTCAAGTTTGGTTCATTTAGATTCTTTTAAGTGTGCCGATTTTCTTTCTTTCTTTTTTTTTTACTAAACGTCGATCAACATAGAGAAGCCAACACTGATTCCTTTTTACTTGTATTAACGGAAATTTTCAAAATAAATTGAAACAATGAACAGCTTAGAAAGCGACACAACCTAGTGCGTCGTGCACATAAGTCCGAACAGTAAATTAAGTTTCAGTAGTTTCATCTAAATGTTTCCTATCCATGGTTTATAATGTTTTATTTGTCGACAAAAAGAAACAAATATCGTCTTGTGGGGATAAATGTACATCATTTCCGGCTGGCGTCCTTTATAGATGGGAAATGGTAGCTAAGGGGTAGTAAATGCGTTGTATACATTTTGTTCGAGTAAATAAATTATAATTTATTTTTTTACACTTGATAATGTTTTTGTTTATTTGTGAGTATAACCAATTTTATTCATGTAATGCAAATCTGATGTAAACAGAAAAAAGTTAGTGTGTGGTCGGTGACCTTCAACTGATAAAATATTTGCTTCATTTGGTCGCCAATTATTTAATGTGATCATGAACTTCCACGAACTAGTATAATTTAAAATTCTGAATCGTATGTATGTATGTATGTATGTATGTATGTATGTATGTATGTATGTATGTATGTATGTATGTATGTATGTATGTATGTATGTATGTATGTATGTATGTATGTATGTATGTATGTATGTATGTATGTATGTATGTATGTATGTATGTATCGCTAACAAGAATATGATTGGCTCTCAGTGTAGACATTGATACAGATGAAACCACGTAAAGCAGGCGTGACAGTTATGGCTTTGATTAGAAACCATGACCATGCTTTATATCATTACAAACATATCACAGAGTAAGTATGCATTAGTAAATTCATTGGCATCGTGCAGCACAACAAACCCCTTATCCACGATGCATTATGCACCACGGTTTACACATAGTTATTGTTCTACAAATAATAAACCTCTTTGTAGATGATAAATATTGATTTTGGGTGCAGCATGTTCTGGTACATGGTGTGCTCTTTTAATGAAATACGGGTGGCTGCCTTTATTTATGAACACACATGTAAAAGAAGTCACACAAATTATATTATTAACAGTTATCACTTAGACGACTTGAAATCTCCGGCATGCCTCAAAACAATATTTGAGCAGATGTTTTTTTCGATTCGGCAATTTCTGTTCATTTTGAAGCTACCCTTGGGTATGTTGAAGAAAAGAAGAGAGGACCACAACCAATAGATCACGATTATTTTTAAAATTACCAAGATATTAATTACGCCGACTTGTATATTGCAACTTGCTTGATATGTCTACCCTTTCTAGGTGGGACTACAACATTAACCCCATATGTAGCCTCTCACCCTTGGTGCTCCTAGATTAACCATCATACATGTTCTGGTATTTCTACCATCGATACTAAATGTTTCTGTCATATATATATATATATATATATATATATATATATATATATATATATATATATATATATATATATATATATATATATATATATATATATATATATATATATATATATATATATATATATTGAGCTTTTTTAACTTGTATTATTATCTAAATTACCCAGACATAAGGGCTGCATACATTTGTAAGGTAGATTTTATTGATTACTGATTATGAGGTGGTTAAATTGTGGATAGCAAGGTGAATAATATGGTCGTTAGTTGGAAAATATGCACACAATCGTGGCTCTGATATATGTATGGCTCTGATTTATGTGGATGGACATGCATCAAATAAACAAAATAAGCAAGTAATGCTTATGTTTCATTCATTATCCTGTCCTTAGTGTTAGACAGAATACTTCTTTTACTTAATGGCAGCCTGTTGTCATGTGAGCTAACGGTGACTTCGATATTGTCCACAACATATTGTTTTGAAACTGAAGTTGGCATCGGTAGTACATATTTTTCTTTATTGATAATGTTGATTGTTAGATTCTTTAAATTTCTGAAACTTGTTTACACTGTACTTTCCTTACAGAGGAAAATAAAGCAGTGGTAAGTTGCAAGACATTGGATAACCTTGGGTAAAGACAAACCTGGCTTCAGCATTTTACTTTCAAGAGAAGGGTTAGTTATTTTCATTTTCACCTTTAGAGCAAGAATTTTTCAATACTTTATAAAATATAATAAACAAAAATTAATTTTAAAATGAAATTTTATCTTACACAATGCCTTGAATTGGTTTTTGTTAATTAAAGGAAAGAGAAATACCTATTGTTAGCCATTCAGAAAAACTACATGTCTTATGCATCTTCTTCTGAAAGGTTATTTGTATTGACCTTGGATTTTCACTAACACACTGTATAGCAATATGTAGCTGTTTTTAATGAAAATAGTGATAAAAAATGGCACTATAACCATCTTAAAAATCTTGTTACCAATTCTTTATCTTGCATGATTGCACAGACATAGAAGTTTTATTGAAACACTATTTGCCACATTTATGGTCAAGGTCAGAGGCATGATGATCTATTACGTTGTAGTGCACTTAAAGGCTTGTTATCAACGCATTTACTAGAACATATGAATAAGGGATATTAACAAACGTAATATGTTGGATTTTCTGCAGAATTTCCGTGATGGTTTTAAAACACGGCAGTTAAAAAGAAGAAATCGTTTAATTTTGGATTCCAGGAGTTGCCCTGTATTAGATGTAGCAGTGACAGTTTGATAAATCTTGAAATACAAACATTTGTCATCTAAAGTTTGGAGCTGCTATACCATTAGTGCTAAAAAGAAACATTTTGTTAGACAAAGGCTAAAATTAACCATGACAAAGCGACTGCAAAAATGTGCAGGCTCATAATGGAGTTTGAAGATTCAATCACTGGATTCAAAATAGTATTGGTGGGTGCAACGGTGTTGTGGTGGCATATCATTAAGTCTGACAGACGGAGTACATTGATAAAATGTTTGAGTAGTCAAAGGGAATGTTAGTTCAAAATGTCCAACATCATTAGTATTGTCAGCAGAATGTTCAAGCTTTATTGCCTTGGTTTTATTTGACTTATGTTCATAATAAAAAGTATCTATGATTAAAGTTAGATGGCTTTTGTTTGAAAATCGTACATTCCATATGCATGTTCAGAATTGCTATTATATGCGATTGTTTGCATGAGGTCTTGACTATTTTGCTAAACTAAATCATTATCTGGGCCAGTCCTGAATTGCTGATGTGTAAGATGCTGTAATGTGCATAAAGTTTTCACTTGTTTTTATAATTAAGAAATTACAGCAGTCATGTCCTGAATTGCTGTTCTATAAGATGCCATATTATGCATGAGGTCTTCACTTGTTTGCATAATTTAGAAATTACACCAGGCATGTCCTGAATTGCATTTCTGTAAGATGCCATGTTATGCATGCCGTCTTTACTTGCTTTTATAATTAAGAAATTACACTATGCTAGTCTTGAGTTGCTGATGTGTAAGATGCCATATTGTGTATGGAGTCTTCATTTGTTTGTATATATGACGAAATTACACTAGGCAAGTCCTGAGTTGCTGTTCTGTAAGATGCCATGTTATACATGGGTCTTCACTTGCTTTTATAATTAATAAATTACATCAGACAGGTCCTGAATTGTCATTGTGTAAAATGCCATGCCAGGACCTAAAAGTGCCATTTTCCACTGTTATACTGAATAAGCCAAGCTTTAGTCCAGCAACTATGTCTGACATGCAAATATTTACTGCAGTGCATAGAACATCAACAAAGCACATGAAAAAGTGGCAAAATTATTGCAATTTAAAAATTATAGTCATCTGCATACATTAATGCTCATTGACTCATACAACTAGCTACATCACCCTGCCTTGAATCTTGTCATGTCTCCCTTAATCTTTCTTCATTTTTCTAGATTTTTACAAATATCAATAAAAGATTTCATCAGCGGAGTACTTGTTTTCTCTGTCTTATATCTGATTTCAGTTTGCATACCAGCTTCATCTGAGAACTCATTGTCAAGCATTATGTCCAAGATTTTGTCCACCTCAACTAAAGTTCTCGTCTTAGATACTTCCGCAATATACTTAGATACTTCAGCTATCAAAACACGGTTGGCAACAAATTAGGTTCTGCATTTATGATGATTACACTTTAAAGGAACATACTGCTACTCCTGAATGACACAACATTTTCATTAGAAGACTTATCATGTCTTGTTAATCAGTATAAGACAGGATGATGTTGAAAACAATTTTTGTATTCAACCTGTAACAAGTTATGAATTATTTTCACAGACAATGAACCAGAAAATGACATTTATGCCGATGAAACACATGTTATGCATTACAATACATGTGTACTTCTTGTCCAACAACAGAAAATGGTTAAAACACGCATGCGCAGTTAAGATTTTGAAAAACACATGGTAAGAAAATAAATTGTTGGTTTGAAAATCGATCGATACAATGTAGGATGACAGCTTGAATGTAAACATGGATATTTACCAATGAGCATTACCAATCAAAAACATTACTTTGAACATTACCAATGAGCAATACAAATATACAACAGTACATTGAGCATTACCAATATGCAACATTACTTTGGACATTACCAATGAGCATTACCAATGTACAATATTACTTTTATCATTACCAAAGCACAACATTACTTTGAATATTACCAATGAGCATAACCAATGTACAATATTACTTTGATCATTACCAATGAACATTACCAATGTACAACATTACTTTGAACATTACCAATGAGAATTACCAATGTACAACATTACTTTGAGCATTACCAATGGGCATAACCAATGTACAATATTACCTTCATCATTACCAATGACAATTACCAATATACAACATTACTGTTAGCATTACCAATGAGCATTACCAATTTTCAGCATTACCTTGAACATTACCAATGAGCATTACGAATGCTCAACATTACTTTGAATATTACCAATAATCATTACCAATGCTCGACATTACTTTGAACATTACCAATGAGCATTACCAATGTAGAATATTTCTTTGATCATTACCAATGAATAATACCAATATACAACATTACTGTTAGCATTACCAATGCTCAGCATTACTTTAAACATTACCAATGAGCATTAAGAATGCACAACATTACTTTCAATATTACTAATGAGCATTACAAATTCTAAATATTACTATGAACATTATCGATGAGCATTGCCAATGAACATCATTACTTTGAACATTACCAATTAGCATTACCAATGTACAACATTAATTTGAACATTACCAATGAGCATTACCAATGAACAACATTACCTTGAAAAAAACCAATGAGCACTGCCAATGCTCCACAATAATTTGAATATTACCAATGAGCATTACCCATGAACAACATTACTTTGAACATTACCAATGAGCATTACCAATGCTCAACGTAACTTTGAACATTACCAATGAGCATTACCAATGTACAACATGACTTAGAACATTACAAATGAGCATTACCAATGTATAATATTACTTTGGTCATTATCATTGAACATTACCAATGTACAACATTACTTTGAACATTACCAATGAACATTACCAATATACAACATTACTTTAAGCATTACCAATGAGCATTACCAATGCTCAGCATTACTTTAATATTACCAATGAGCATTACAAATGCTCAGCATAACTTTGAATATTAGCAATACTCATTACGAATGCACAACATTACTTTGAATACAACCAATGTGCATTACCAATGCTCAACATTACTTTAAACATTACCAATGAGCATTAAAAATACGCAACATTGCTTTGAACATTACCAATGAGCATTACCAATGCACATCTTTACAACGAACATTACCAATGAGCATTACCAATGCACATCATTACTTTGAACAATAGCAATGAGCATTACCAATGCACATCATTTATTTGAACATTACCAATGAATATTACCAATGGATAACATTACTTTGAACATTACCAATCAGCATTACCAATGTACAACATTACTTTGAACATTACCACCGAGCATTGCCAATATATAACATAAATTTAAGCATTACCAATTAGCATTACCAATTCACAACATTACTTTGAACATTACCAATGAGTATTACCAATGCAAAACATTACTTTGAATATTAGCAATGATCATTAGGAATGCTCAACATTACATTGAATATTACCATTGAGCATTACCATTGCTCAAAATTACTTTGAACATTACCAATGAGCATTACCAATGAGCGACATTGCTTTGAACATTACCAATGAGCATTACCAAGGCAGAACATTACCTTGAACACTAACAATGAATCTTACCAATGCATATCATTTCTTTGAACACTACCTATGAGCATTACCAATGAGCATTACCAATGTACAACAACACTTTGAACATTATCACTGAACATTACCAATATACAATATTAGTTTGAACATTACCAATGATCATTACCAATATACAACATTGCTTTCAGCATTGCCAACGAGCATTACGTATGCATACCATTACTTTGAACATTACCAATGAGCAGTACCAAAGTACAATATTAATATGATCATTACCAATGAACATTACCAATGTACAACATTACGTTGAACATTAACCAACAAGCATTACGAATGTACAAAATTACTTTGAATATTACCAAATGAGCATTACCAATGCACAACATTACTTTGAACATTACAATTGAGAATTACCAATGCACATCATTTCTTTGAACATTACCAATGAGCATTACCAATGAGCATTACCAATGTACAACATTAATTTGAACATTACCAATGAGCTTTACCAATGCACAATATTACTTTGAACATTAGCAATGATCATTACCAATATACAGCATTGCTTTCATCATTGCCAACGAGCATTACCGATATAGATCATTACTTTGAACACTACCAATGAGCATTACCAATGTACAACATTACTTTAAATATTACCAAGGAGCATTACCAATGTACAACATTACTTTAAACATTACCAATGAGCATTGCCAATAGATAACAATTATTTAAGTACTACCAATGAGCATTACCATTGCGCAACATTACTTTGAACATTACCAATGAGCATTACCAATGAACAAAATAACTTTGAATATTACCAATATGTAACATTAATTTTAGCATTACCAATGAGCATTACCAATGCTCAACATTACATTGAAAATTACCAATGAGCATTACCAATGCGCAACATGACTTTTAACATTACTAATGAGCATTACCAATGCACATCATTTCTATGAACATTATCAATGAGCATTTCCCATGAGAATAACAAAAGGGTATTACCAATGTACAACATTACTTTGAACATTAGCACTGAGCATTGCCAATGTACAATATTACTTTGAACATTACCAACGATCAGTGCCAATAGACAACATTGTTTTCAGCATTACCAAAGACCACTACCAACGCACAACATTTCTTTGACCACTACCAATTAGCATTACCACCGTACAATATTACTATGATCATTACCACTGAGCATTACCAATGCACAAAATTACGTTGAACATTTGCAATGAGCATTACGAATGCACAACATTACTTTGAATATTACCAATGAGCATTACCAATGCACTTCATTTCCTTGAACATTACCAATGAGCATTACCAATGAGCGTTACCAATGTACAACATTACGTTGATCATTACCAATGAGCATTACCAATGTAAAATATTACGTTGAACATTTACCAATGAGCATTATAAATGCACAACATTACTTTGAATATTACCAATGAGCATTGCCAATGCACAACATTACTTTGAACATTACCAATGAGAATTACCAATGCACATCATTTCTTTGTACAGAAATGAGCATTAAACAATGAACGTTACCAATGAGCGTTACCAATGTACAACATTACTTTGAACATTACCAATGAGCATTACCAATATACAACATTGCTTTCAGCAATGCCAACGAGCATTACCTATGCACATCATTACCTTGAACATTACCAACGAGCAATACCAATGTACAATATTGCTATGATAATTAGCAATGAACTTTACCAATGTACATCATTACGATGAACATTTACCAATGAGTATTACGAATGTACAACATTACTTTGAATATTACCAATGAGAATTACTAATGCACAATATTACTTTGAACATTAGCAATGATCATTACCAATATACAACATTGCTATCATCATTGCCAACGAGAATTACCAATGTAGGTCATTACTTTGAACACTACCAATGAGCATTTCCAATGTAGATCATTACTTTAAATAATACCAAGGTGCATTAACAATGTACAACATTACTTTGAACATCATCAATGAGCATTGCCAATATATAACATTAATTTAAGCATTACCAATGAGCATTACCAATGCGCAACATTACTTTGAATACTACTAATGAGAATTTCTAATGCACAAATTTACTCTGAACATTACCAATAATTAACAATTATTTTAGCATTGCCAATGAGCATTACCAATGCTCAACATTACTTTGAATATTACCAATGAGCATTACCAATGCAGACCATTTATTTGAACATTACCAATGAGCATTACCAATGAGCATTACCAATGAGAAACATTACTTTGAACATTACCACTGAGCGTTACTAATGTACAATATTACTATGAACATTACCAATGATCACTACTAATATACAACATTGTTTTCAGCATTGCCTAAGAGCATTACCAATGCACGACATTACTTTTGAACACTACCAATGAGCATTACCAATGTACAATATTACTATGATCATTGCCAATGAGCATTACTAATGCACAACATTACGTTGAACATTTACCAATGAGCATTATTTTGAATATTACCAGTGAGCATTACCAATGTACAACATTACTTTGAACATTACCAATAAGCATTATCAATGTACAAAAATAATTTGAACATTAAAAATGACCATTACCAATATACAACATTGATTTCAGCATTGTAAATGAGCATTACAAATGCACATCATTACTTTGAACACTACCAATGTGCATTACCAATGTACAACATTACCTTGGATATTACCAATGTGCATTACCAATGGACAACAATACTTCGAACAATACCAATGAGCATTGCCAATATATGATATTATTTAGCATTACCAATGAGAATTACCAATGCACAACATTACCTTGAACATTACGAATGAGCATTACCAATGCTCAACTTTACTATGAACAATACCAATGAGCATTACCAATGCACATCATTACTTTGAACAATAGCAATGAGCATTACAAAAGTACATCATTTATTTGAACGTTACCAATGAAAGTTACCAATGGACAACATTACTTTGAACATTACCACTGAAAATTACCAATGTACAGCATTACTTTTAAAATTAGCATGAGCATTGCCAATATACAACATAAATTTAAGCAATAATAGTTAGCATTACCAATTCACAACATTACTTTGAACATAACTAATGAGCATTACCAATGCAAAACATTACTTTCAATATTACCAATGAGCATTACCAAAAAACAACATTACTTTTAATATTACCAATGAGCATTACCAATGAACAACATTAGCTAAAGCATTACAAATGAGCAAAACCAATGTAAGATATTACTTTGTTCATTTACAATGAGCATTACCAACGGACAAAATTACTTTGAATATGACCAATATACAACAATAATTTTGGCATTATCAATGAGAATTACCAATGCTCAACATTACTTTGAACATTACCAATGAGCATTATGAATGCAAAACATTACTTTGAATATTACCAATGAGCATTACCAATGCTTAACTTTACCTTGAACATTACCAATGAGTATTACCAATGAGCAACATTACTTTGACTATTACCAATGAGCATTACCAAGGCAGAACATTACTTTGAACACTAACAATGAATCTTACCAATGCACATCGTTTCTTTGAACATTACCTATGAGCATTACCAATGAGCATTACCAAAGTACAACAATACTATGAATATTACCACTGAACATTACCAATATACAACATTACTTTGAACATTACCAATGATCATTTCCAATTTACAACATTGCTTTCACCATTGAAAACGAGCATTGCCTATGCACATCATACTTTGAACATTACCAATATGTAACATTAATTTTACATTACCTTTGAGCATTACAAATGCTCACCAGTACATATAAAATTACCAATGAGCATTACCAATGCGCAACATTACTTTGAATATTACTAATGAGCATTACCAATTCACATCATTTCTTTTAACATTACCAATGAGCATTACCAATGAGAATTACCAATGAGCATTAGCAATATACAACATTACTTTGAACATTAACACTGAGCATTACCAATGTACAATATTACTTTGTACATTACCAATGAACACTACCAATATAAAACATTGTTTTCAGCATTTCCAAAGACCATTACCAATGCACAACATTACTTTGAACACTACCAATTAGCATTACCAATGTAAAATATTACTATGATCATTACCACTGAGCATTACCAATGCACAACATTACGTTGAACATTTAAAATGAGGGTTAAGAATGCAGAACATTACTTTGAATATTACCAATGAGCATTACCAATGCACTTCATTTCTTTGAACATTACCAATGAGCATTACCAATGAGCGTTACCAATGTACACCATTACTTTGAACATTACCAATGAGCATTACCAATGTAAAAAATTACGTTCAACATTTACCAATGAGCATTACAAATGCACAACAATACTTTGAATATTACCAATGAGCATTGCCAATGCACATCATTTCTTTGAACATTACCAATGAGCATTACCAATGAGCGTTACCAATGAGCGTTACCAATGTACAACATTACTTTGAACATTACCAATGAGCATTACCAATGTACAATATTACTTTGAAAATTACCAATGGTCATTAGCAATATACAACATTGATTTCAGCATTGCAAACGAGCATTACCAATGCACATTATTATTTTGAACACAAACAATAAGCATTAGCAATGTAGAACATTACTTTGAACATTACCAATGAGCATTACCCAGGCAGAACATTATTTTGAACATTAACAATGATTATTAACAATGCACATTATAACTTTGAACATTACCAATGAACATTACCAATGAGCGTTACCAATATACAACAATACTTTGAACATTACCACTGAGCATTACCAATGAACAATATTACTTTGAACATTACGAATAATCATTACCAATATACAACATTGCTTTCAGCATTTCCAACGATCATTACCTATGCACATCATTACTTTGAATATTACCAATGAGCAATACCAATGTACAATAATACTATGATCATTAGCAATGAGCATTACCAATGTAAATCATTATGGTGAACATTTACCAATGAGCATAACGAATGTACGACATTACTTTGAATATTACCAATGAGCATTACCAATGCACAACATTACTTTGAACATTACAAATGAGCATTATCAATGCACTTTGTTCATTACCAATGAGCATTACCAATGTACAACATTAATTTGAACATTACCAATGAGCTTTACCAATGCACAATATTACTTTGAACATTAGCAATGATCATTACCAATATACAACATTGATTTCATCATTGCCAACGAGCATTACCAATGTAGATCATTTCTTTGAACACTACCAATGAGCATTACCAATGAAGAACATTACTTTAAATATTATCAAGGAGCATTAACAATGTACAACATTACTTTGAACATTACCAATAAGCATTGCCAATATATAATATTAATTTAAGCATTACCAAGGAGCATTACCAATGCGCAACATTGCTTTGAACATTACCAATGAGCATTTCTAATGCACAAAATAACTTTGAACATTACCAATATGTAACATTAATTTTAGCATTACCAATGAGCATTACCAATGCTCAACATAACTTTGAATATTACCAATGAGCGTTAACAATGCACATCATTTCTTTTAACATTACCATTGATCAAAACCAATGTACAATATTTTTTGTGCATTACCAATGAGTATTACCAATGAACAAAATTACTTTGAAAATTACCAATATACAACATTAATTTTAGCATTACCAGTGAGCATTACCAATGCTCAACATTACTTTGAACATTACCAATGTTCATTACGAATGTAAAACATTACTTTGAATATTACCAATGAGCATTACCAATGCTCACCATTAATTTGAACATTACCAATGAGCATTACCAATGCGCAACATTACTTTGAATATTTCTAACGAGCATTACCACTGCACAACATTACTTTAAACATTACCAATGAGCATTACCAATGCACATCATTTATTTGAACATTACCAATGAGCATTACCAATGAGTATTAACAATGTACATCATTATTTTGAACATTACCAATGAGCATTACTAATGTACAATATTACTTTGAACATTACCATTGATCATTACCAATATACAACTTTGCTTTCACCATTGCCAACGAGCATTACCAATGCACATCATTACTTTGAAGACTACCAATGAGCATTAACAATGTACAATATTTCTATCATCATTACCAATGATCATTACCAATGCACAACATTACCTTGAATACTACCAATGAACATTGCCAATGTACAACATTACGTTGAAAATTTACTAATGAGCATTACCAATGCACAACATTACTTTGAACATTTCCAATGAGCATTACCAATGTTCATCATTACTTTGAACATTACCATTGAGCAATACCAATGAGCATTAACAATATACAACATTATTTTGAACATTACCAATGAGCATTACCAATGTAGAACATTACTTTGAATACTGCAAATGAGCACTACCAATGTACAACTTTACGTTGAACATTTATCAATGAGCACTAAGAATGCACAACATTACTTTGAACATTACCAATGAGCATTACCAAAGCACAATATTATTTTGAACATTAGTAATGAGCATTACCAATGAGCATTACCAATGTACAACATTGTTTTGAACATTACCAATGAGCATTACCAATATACAGCATTACTTTGAGCATTGCCAACGAGCATTACCAATGCACAACATTACTTTGAACACTACCAATGAGCTTTATTAATGTACAATGTTACTATGATCATTACCATTGAGCATTACCAATGTACAACATTACGTTGAACATTTGCCAATGAGCATTACCAATGCACAACAATACTTTGAACATTACAATTGAGCATTTCCAATGTACAACGTTACTTTGAACATTACCAATGAGCATTACCAATGCACAACATTAATTTGAACATTAGCAACAGGCAAAACAATATAAATTGTAATTGAAAAGGACTGTCGCAAGATCAATGAACACTTTTGTGGATGGTGTATGCTATATCAAAGCTGGCTTGGGCCGATTTTTTCCGCGGTGTTTAATTTGTGTTAGTAGTACATAAATTGTTTTGTTGTAGACTGATAACATTTCAATTGGACCTGGCGTGAGCGTTCTTTAATCTGAAAAATCAGTTATTAAAAACAGTTTTACATTGGAAAGAGTTGTTTAGATATCTAATACTACTATAATGACAAAATTCCAATGTTGTCAACCTGATTTGATGACTTGTTAGACAAGGTGGTGGCTGTTCGTTCATTTTGAAATTGCCTTGGATATGCAGGTAATTGTTATTTAGTTTAAAATGTTGGTTGATACATCCATCACTAGGGGCCATTTACAAATCATTTAGCACCTTATAGACATTTGTTGGGATTGTTGACAAACTGTCCTCATCAGGATTAATATTTCTGCATATAGCTGTTGTTAATGGTCCCATGTTATGCATGAAGTCATCACTTGCTTGCTTAAGAAATTAAACCAGACTTATCCAGAGGTGCTATTGTATAAGATTCCATAGTGAGCATGAGGTCTTCACTTGCTTGAATAATTTAGAAATTACGTCACGTAGGTCCCGAGTTGCTGTTTTGTAAGATGCCATGTCCGGAATTGCTGTTCTGTAAGATTCCATGTTATGCATGGGGTCTTCACGTTTGTATAATTAACAAGTTGCACCAGACAGATATTGAGTTGTTGTGTAAAATGACATGTTGTGCTTGGAGTTTTCACTTGTTTGCGTAATTAAGAAATGACACCAGTCACGTCTTGAGTTCACTACCGCTGTTATGTGAGACGTCGTGTTATCCATGGGGTCTTCACATGCTTGCTTAACTAAAAGGGACAGCAGACAAGGCCTGGGCTTTTGTAGTGTAAGATGCAGTTTTTTCAACGAGTTGTTCATATCCTTGCCTAAATAAGAAATGGCACCTGGCAAGTCTTGAACAGCTTCTGCGTCATACATTACAATGTCTACTTGCATGACTTATGAATAAATTTGAAACAACAGGTCCAGAAATATTTTGTGTAAGCCATCTCCATCATGCTTCTACGAGATCATTTTTCATTTATAGAGTATGATACTAGTTTCTTAAATACAAGATTCACTGGGGACTCTGAATCGCCAAGTGGTCTAAAACGCTCACCATTACGGATCACTGCCATGTCACCTCCATCAATGTGGGTTCTATTCTCGAGCTTGACCAATGTGAGAAAGTGTGCTGGTAGATTCTCGTGGGTCAATGGTTGTTTCTGGAGTTTTCCTGTGTTCCTTGTCCACCATTTATTCTGGTCGCCAGAATAATAATCTATGTTGTACTGAAAAACTGTGCTAAACCATAAAACAACAGCAACAACAACCAAGATGCATCAGTTTTGGACGTCATCATTTTTTTCTTCGGACATATGTGCATAAGTTAGTCCTAGGTTGTACTGTGTAAGAAATGTCCCCAGTTTTCATGGTGTATGATGTCTTACATTGCCTTTCTGAGTAAAAAGTCCTCATTTGCTTTTGAAAATAATACAACGTGAAGAAAGGAAATTCAATTGTGTTGAACCGACACAAATGCTATGTTTTCTACTAGATTTTTGCAGTATGTCCAGTATTTAATAAGGTCCCCATTTGGCAGGTATTTTTCATTGTTCCCCATTTGACATCTTTTACAAGTATGTGTGTATGTGTGTGTGCCTGTGTGTGTGTTTTAGCACCAAGTACATGCCATTTGTTTAAATAAACAATTATGCCCTTGAACTCTTGTGGACCTATTTTAAACACTAATATCCGCATTACAAATCAGAAAAAACAGAAGCCATGAACTCCTTTATTGCAAAAGAGCAGCACCGAAATGGATTTTTAGAAAAATGAGAAAATCCCAGTTACTGTTTAGAAGTTGCACATCATAATTTGACACTTCTACCCTGTCAGAATATATAATTTTGACAAGTGATGAGTGTTAATTTAAACGTGAAAATATGTGCTTAATATTTCGATGTAACTAAACCGATCTTTTAAAAACATTAGTAAAGTTCGACATTTTTTTTTTAAACAAAAGGCTATTATTATTTGGAAGAGAAACAACAACAAATAGGATGTAATGTGTTTATAATGTCTTGTTTATGGGGAACCGCTCCGGATACGGGAGGTCGTAGGTTCGATCCCCGGCTGAGTCATACCAAAGACATAAAACATGCTACATGTCTGTGACATGATGACCCAGTGCTAGACTTCACTATAAACCGTCACACTGCAGACAGCATAGCGATATGAATGAAAAATATTAAAGCTCCGTTAAGAATCCAAATCACACACACACACACACTATTGTTTATGGGGAAAAATTTCACATTTTTTTTTAGAAACAAACTATGCGAAGGATAAATAATTGAGAATCCCGTTTTAGCAGCATGTTAACACGCTGGGTAGCAGACGATTTTGTACGTGTGTGACAGCTTCTTGCAAACTTGGAAACATGGAAAAAGATGCAGAATTTTAAATAATGTATTTATTTATATGATTCTGAAAGATTCATAGTAAATAGGATTTCTACAATACTGGTTCAAGAAGGTCATAGAGCGGATCTTCATGTTGATATTTATAAATACATTTCACGTGCATTTCGAGTCGAAATGTGTGAAATGTTTGTACACTTTATGAATACAACTTCTCTTAGTTAAAGTACGATTGTTCTTTCTTGAGACAAAATAGATTTTTGAAAAACCAAAATAATATTTGATGCAATGCTTACAGAGATGATATATCGTTGCGCAGCAGTTGCATCGATTACCTTCTTCCCAATTTATCTCGAAACTATTCCTCTAACGGAACTAACAACAAAATCGAAAGTCTTGTGTCCAACGTTAGTTCCAATAGTCACCCTATCCATCCTCTTTTAGTCACTCCCCAGACTTCCAGTGACTCCTTTAACACTCGAACTGTGTAATTATGAGCTACTAATTACCCAGTGACAGTTCCATGGAGGGGTTTCCTAATTACAATTTGTTCTGCTACACGGCTAGATTACCTAATTCTATCCAATAGGACCAAGATGCCCATTGTAAAGTAGCTTTGATTGAAATGATTCATCCTATACAATTCATAAACATCGTCGAAAATCAAAACAGTCATCTACTTTCCTCAAGAGAATTGTGTGGAGTAATTTGGTTCGTATGGATTACCTCCTTTGGAAGAATGTCAGCATTTACTTTATGGAGAAGAAATGCCAAGACAGCACGATACAATAATGTGAAATTACAAGGAAACAATTCCATTGCGTGTAGATAATATTGTGTGTACGTTCTTCATCAACACCGCTGGGATATTCTTTAGAACATCGAGTAACTTATTTTGATCGTCACTTCTCATAAAAATAATAAGAAAGAAGATAGATGGCTTTGTGACCGTTATGGTTATCTTTTGTCTTTAGCTACACAACGTAGTGTACATCAAAGGTCAATTACAAGGAAACAATTCCATGGCGTGGAGATAATATTGTGTGTACGTTCTTCATCAACACGGCTGGGATATTATTTAGGACATTGAGTAACTTATTTTGATCATCACTCTTTATGAAAATAATAAGAAAGAAGATAGATGGTTTTGTGACTGTTATGCTTATCTTTTGTCTTAAGCTACATAACGTAGTGTACATCAAAGGTCTCTTGAATTTCATCAATGGAAATCTCACATGATTTCATAACGTTGTCAACCTTGTCAAAATAATTTGTTTCTTTGGTATAATTGTTATGTTCCTTGTTTCTTGTTACTCGAATAAATTTGTTGTATTTTTAAAAACGTTTCTGTCGTTCTGTTGTGAAAAAGCCACACTGTGATGATATACTCTTTGATTTTATCTCTATCCCACACCTTGACATGAGCTATCATAACGTTCAGATACTAAAACCCAGTATGAATGTTTTCGATCATGTCTGTATTTCTACCATATAATGCGGGTGGGCTCTAGTCGTATCAACTATTAACTCGTCAATCTATGAATATAACTTCCAGACTTGCTAAAATAAACGAAGCTCACGTTCAATTACATTGTAGAAGGTTACACTTGATAAGTAAACATGGAGAGATATAGAAAGCTAGGATTGCTGTCCATAGCCAAAGACGTAATAGAAAAGTTATTTAGAGAGGAAATTAAGAAAGAACAAGGATAATGGAATGAGAAGTACAGACTTCAGAAGAAGCAGAGAGACGAGCAACAAGAACAAAAACATCAGCAGCAAAAACATCAAGAACCAGACCAGACAGGTTTTGCGGACTGTCGAATAGACAACAACGAATTTTCTTTCTTTTTTCATAAAACCAGGCCATATCGTATAGGAATGTTTGCTGTCCGACGGGGACTCAATCTTACACAGCAAGAAGAGATTGTCATTACTCTCTATCAACCAGAACAGCCTATTTTCACTGCTATCCAATACTCTTGAAAATACATACTGATTGAGTTTGCCAAAACTTTAAATATCTTAGAAAATAGAAGTGAATCTATAAGCACTTCGTTTCTCTGTCTTGTTCAAAACGTGTCTGTCTGTGTTTATAAATCAAAAGTCAACGTGAGTGCCTCTTTTATGTCCGTCTGTTTCATGTAATGGTAAAGTTTAAGTGTTACGTGATGTTTTACTTTACTTTCTTGCTCCACGAATATAAATCCAAGAGCACTTCAGTTTATTTACCATTGTGAATCAGTTCACTTCAACTAAGATAGGCAATGTATAGAACTCAAAATGCACCTGGAGTATTCCACGCACATTTTAAAAGAATCCACCAGGGAGGCTACAGAGAAAAAAGTCTGAATCCTAGATGCGGAAAGGACCTGACCTCACCTCTTCATTTTACCTCTGTGTGAGGTGAAACCTGAGGTGAGGACATCTTCAGCAGCAGTAATATCAGATGCTCTTATTTCACTACCACTAGTACAAGACTCGTTATCCACCAGATAGAAAAGTTGGAGGAAATTAAGGATTTGGAAAGACAAAGGGAAGATGGATAACCTCAGAGTCCTCAAAATCATTCGCAAGTCTTGCACAGAAGACAGACGGCACAAGTGTTCAGAATCCCAGAAACTGAAGTCTGGGAATCTGAAGTCACTCAGGATCCCTCTGGGATGTCAGTAACACGCATTAATTGGGAGCAGGACTTGAGCCGGAGATACGAGTGTCGTGCCCATCCTGAAAGATGTCAGCATTAGCCAGGTGCAATTGGAGTTCTATAAATATAGCCTTTCTCAGGGCTAACCAGATCTTTAGAAAGAAAAACTATTCAATATACCAATATGTGTGAACGTAGTGTGGTGTAGTGTGACTACAAACGCTAACGTCTTTAGTGATGTGTACATTTTTGCAGATGCGTTTGCTGCTGTGGATTGCATATTTGTATGTTTGTATGCTTGCTCGTTCGTTGGTGTGGATATTATATTTGTATGTGTTTAATGCTAGATCTTTAGCAGCAGAGAGGGTGAATCCTACAACAATATATTTGCGACAAAATCGATTAAAGCCTCAGAATGCCAATGGAGCCTTCTTACGAAATCTCATATTTTAACCAAAAAAAAATTAAAGGTCCCATTTTACAAATGGAGCCTTAGCGATTTT
>JAEAOA010001665.1:432500-558397 GCA_016746295.1 Potamilus streckersoni | reverse complement strand
TTAATTGTGTTATGAATATAAATATTAAAGGAGATGTACTATATTATATGAAGAAATATAGATTTTCACCTTACAGGACTTTGTAGATCTTAAAAAATATATTTCAGACCCATAGGTTACTTTTGAAACTTTAAGTAAAAATAGATAAAGTCAAATTTCAGATTGTGAAAGTGTCAAGCATCATTTTTGAGTTTATCAATAGCTCTCAGGAATAACGTATACATATTAAAATACCTGCAGCTTTTGCCATCGAAGCTGATGATTCCATATAATCATTAGCGTAATGAAGATCTATGTCCAAGAAACGAAGATGTGCTTTTGAGTAAAAACAGTCAGATGGGATTTGTTTCGTGAAGGAAACAGAAAGAAGACATATCTGGAACTACAAAGATACAAATCACATTTTCAACCTATGGTAAATGAGCAGAAGTTGATGCAGGGAAAAGAAGGGTGTCTTTAAACAGTTAACTACAGATGCTAGATTATATATTATAGATGAATTGTCTTATATATGTCCTCTATTTTACAGTATGCTTTTAACATTTTTAAGCAATACCTTATTTTCAAGTTGACAAATATGTGTTATATGCTAATTACCAATAAATTTTGTACATGTACAAAATTATTAAAGTCATATCAATTCTATTCATACTTGTAGTATATGTGTGCAAGATGCTACATGTCCGCAGCATGATTCCCCAGCATTAGACATCACTATCAAACTGCCATGATGCAGACATCATAGTGATATTACTCCAAAAGTGTTAAAGATATGTTTAATATCCAAACCACATACACACACATCCTTATGTCCAGCAATGCCATGCACATCCTTATGTCCAGCAATGCCATGGCCAATACAGCACATTACACGTGCTATGTGAATTAAACATGCTGAATGTTAGGCTAATTTAAGCTCATTTTTGCAAGCCAATTTCATCATCCATGAAACAGCTTTTGTGAAATATAATTATGCTGGTGTTATAGTGGATTTTCTTCAAAGAGGCATAACACATCAGAGATTATTGTAAGTTTTAAAATTATGTTGCATTTCTTGGCAACTGCTTCCATAATCCAAAGAATGACCATTTTCTTTCCTGATCTAGAGAGCCATATGCTATATATGAATAACCGTCATAGTGATATACTGCTTTCTTACAAAAGTATATATAATCCCACTTTAACAGTGGATTTTTTCCTTTCACTGTCTGAGAACTGTGTTTTGTAATCATTAATTAAATATGGAATTTTCATATATTCAAGTTGTAGCTTGTTAATTGTGTCTTCTGTTATGTAAATGTTTTATATATTGTGTGCTTCATTTTTGTGGGTACTTCATTTTTTGTCCATGACTGAGAGTAGAGCTTAGGCCTATCTCTCTTTTCTCATAGCTTAAAATAAGATGTTTACATTGGTTCGAGTTTAATACATGGGTTTTCCCTTCGAAACACTATTGTGTCTTGGGTCAAGTGAAATAGTATCTATGGGTTTTGTAAACAAAGTTCTCAGTCCTCTTTTGAATATCATTCTTAGGAAATCTATCATCTGAGTTTATAGTTGTGTTCAGTCATCATTTGGATGGAATTATTTAAATTACTTGCTAGTATTACTGCAATGTGCTTAGTAACATTTTAGACTTTTGGATTTTGTGAATTCATATAAATACATTAAATAGTCATGACAAACAGTCATGACATAATGATAAATTACAACAAAAATCATTTGCCCATTATCCCAATACGTGGATCTCGTTCGTGAGGACTTATCGTTAGTCAATTACGAAGAACTGGTCTTTGTAGAAGCCGTTGAATTTGTAAATATCATCATTGGAGCCTACTTGACGGTCCATACTCGCTTAAAACTGTAGGAAGCCTTAAAACTTAAAACTTAAAGCAAAACTATAAATGGGAGAGTAGTTGTCAAAAGACCTCATCCGTAATCCTTAAAATTCTATGGAAGGACGAAAACTACATTAAGACCCTTGACAAAAGGAATGAACAGCACATTTTCCTTCCAATCCTCATTTGACCGAGATGGCCCAGTTACATGACGAATTGCAATCGTAGATGGATAGCAGCGATTTATCCGATACGGAAAAATCTCAATGGTATTGTCAATTGTTTCAATGACTGCAGATATTTCATCAAAGAGCTTTAGACAAAACAGTTCCACCGTCTCTCAAATATTTGAAGGACATCATGAATTGTCCATCACCACCACTACCACCACCCTTAGTGTTCAAGAAAGAAGTATTCCCACGGATGCCTGATGAAAACGTACGAATATTCATTGAAATGTCATTAGCTGAACCCTTCTTAGTAAGAGTGTAGCATCCTTATTGACCCCTTTCCCTTCACCCATAGCAGAGGAACTTAAGAAGCTTGGTAGAAAAGATGATGTACACTCCATCTTCGACAGATGTGAAAAATAACGAATTGAAACCAGAAGTGGAAAAAGATAAGAAGACCTAAGCCTTTCCATTACCACCACCACTAGCAGCAGCATTACCAAAACCACCTTTGACTGCTACACCCGAGGCACATTGGATACGTAAAGCCGATTCCATACCACCCTCTCACTCTATTCAGGATAGTAGCTGCGAAAATTGGATCCGTTATTAAAAATTAGAGAAGGTATTATTCAGCATTTACTACGATCCATCCCATCCTGCCGTTTACAGACGAGTTCAGAACTTGTTTCTGGCAGTCCAAACAAAACTGAAAATATCAGTTTACCACAAGTGCAACGATGGTTACAAGACCAAGCAACATACTCCTTACACAAACCCATTCGACGAAAATTTTCTAGAAGTAGCACTAGAGTAGACGGCATATGTCATCAATGGCATGTTGATTTAGCCGATGTCTCTCATTTCGCCACCTACAATCGTGGCTACATTTATTTGTTTTGTGTCAGCGTGGTCTTTTATAAGTTTGCTTGGGTCGTGCCATTAACTTCCAAATCGACCAGTGAATTAGTGCGAGCCCTGAAACTGGTGTTGAAACAAAGTAGTCGTCACCATCTTTGAAGACAAAGCGACAAATGAACCGAATTTCTGAAATAAGCTTTCCAAAAAGAATTGAGGAAACGTGACATTTATTTTCTTTTCACCACCAAGAATGCGGAAACTAAAATTAGCATCGCGGAACGTTTTCAGCACATCTTGAAAGAACGCATGTGGAAATGTTTTACGCATAAACACGCTCTTAAGTCCATTGACGTTTTACCACACTTCGTTCAATCGTAAAACCAATCTTACCATCGGAGCATTGGACGTGCCCCCAAGAAGGGAATCCCAACAACGAAGTGTCCATCTTCTAGCGCCTGTTTGGTGTGTTCCCAACAGTACCTATCCCCAAGGAGAGTGAGCTGTTGGCCACAGGAGATTGCACTCTCGACAATAGTTTCTTAATCAATTGGACCACCAAAATGTTTTGTGTCACTTACCGAGAGCGTGGCCGTTATCCTTCCGTCTATAGATTGAAAGACGTGAACGGAGAATTGTTGAAAGGAACGTTTTACTAACCCAAGTTACATCGTGTGACCAAAACAAAAACGAAGTGTTCGAAAGAGAGAGATATCTCGATCGAAGTAAACAACGTGCCAAAGACATAAAAAACTGGAAAGGATATCCACAAGTTCTGACTCTTGGATAGACGCTTCTCAAATCATCGACTATTAAAAGAAGTGTCCATCATGCCTTTCAACATATCAACGGATACTACAGTGATCACTTCTTCCTCCAGTTATTCTCAGCAAGATCTACAAAAGTAACCCTTGTGGGTGTGGTGTGGAGAACGTGTCCCTAAAACGCAATTTTGTTTCTGCTAAATCTTTGTGGTTTATTGTGTCATCGATGCTGCCATTACAAACCTGAGTTTGCACCAAGGTGACAAATAATTGTGGACTATCTTACTCAGCAGTTGCATTGATTACTTTCTTCCCAGTTTATCTCTAAACTATTCCTCTAACGTACTAACAACAAAATCTGAAGTCTTGTGTCCAACGTTTGTTCCAATAGTCACGCTATCCATCCTCTTTTAGTCACTCCCCATACTTCCAGTGACTCCTTAGACACTCGAACGGTGTAATTATGAGCTACTAATTGCCCAGTGACAGTTCCATGAAGGGTTTTTCCAATTACAATTTGTTCTGTTATACGGCGTGAATACAATATAGAATTCCATCCAATAGGACCACGATACCCATTTGTTAGTAGCTTTGATTGAAATGGTTCCTCCCACACAATTCATAAACATCGTCGAAAATCAAAACAGTCGTCTACTTTCCTCAAGAAAAAGTGTGTGGAGTAATTTGGTTCGTATGGATTACCTCCTTTGGAAAAATGGCATCATAGACTTTAGCGAGAAGAAATGCCCAGACAGCACGATACAATAATGTGAAATTACAAGGAAACAATTCCATGGCGTGTAGATAATATTGTGTGTAGGTTCTTCATCAACACCGCTGGGATATTCTTTAGAACATTGAGTAACTTTTTTTGTCCGTCACTCTTCATGAAAATAATATGACAGAAGATATGACTGTTATGGTTATCTTTTGTCTTTAGCTTCAAAACGTAGAGTAAGTACATCAAAGGTCTCTTGAATTTCATCAATGGAAATCTCACATGATTTCACAACGTTGTCAACCTTTGTCAAAATAATTTGTTTCTTTGATATAATTGTTTTTTGTTCCTTGTTTCTTGTTACCTGAATAAAATTGTTGTATTTTTAAAAACGTGTCTGTCGTTTTGTTGTGAAAAAGCCACAATGTAACGATATGCTCTTTAATATTATCTCTCTCCCACACCTTGATATGAGCTATCATAACGTTCCGATACTAAAACTCAGTATGAATATTTTCGATCATGTCTGTGTTTCTACCATATAAAGCGTGCGGGCTCCAGTCGTAACAACTGTTGACTAGTCAACCTATGAATATAACTTCCAGACTTACTAAACTGAACGAAGCTTACATTCATTTACATTGTAGAAGGCTACACTTGATAACTAAATATGGAGTGATATCGAAAGCCAGGATGCTCTCCATAGCCAAAGACCTAATAGAAGAGTTATTTACAGAGGAAATTAAGAAAGAACAAGGATAATTGAATGAGAGGTACATACTTCAGAAGAAGCAGAGAGACGAGCAACAACAACAAAACATTAACAGCAAAACAGCAAGAACCAGACTAGACAGCGGTTTTGTGGACTGTCGAATAGACACCAACCAATTTTCTTTCTTTTTTCATAAAGACAAGCCATATCGTATAAGAATGTCTGCAGTCAAACGAGGACGCAATATTACACAGCAAGAAAGAAGAGATTGCCATTACACTGCGTCAACCAGAACAGCCTTTTTCACTGCTACCAAATACTCTTGAAAAGACACACTCATTCAGTTTGCCAAAACTTTAAATATTTTTGAAAATAGAAGTGAATCTATAAGCACTTCGTTTTTCTGTCTTGTTCAAAACGTGTCTGTCTGTGTTTATAAATCAAAAGTCAACGCGAGTGCTTCTTTTATGTCCGTCTGTTTAATGTGATGGTAAACTTTAAGTGTTACGGGATGTTTTACTTTACTTCCATGCTCCACAAATAACAATCCAAGAGCACTTCAGTCTATTTACCATTGTGAATCAGTTCACTTCAACTAAGATGGGCAATATAATTGCTAAGCTTACATAACTCAAAATGCACCTGGAGTATTCCTGGCGCATTTTAGAAGAATCCACCAAAGAGGCTACAGAGAAAAAAGTCAGAATCCTAGACGAGAAAAGGACCCGACCTCACATCTTCATTTTACCTCTGTGCGAGGTGAAACCTGAGGTGAGGACATTATATGATATGCGAAATGATGTAAGGGATATTTTTATTCACTTCATTGCTTGACATATATAAAATCATAGCGTTCGTTATCTGCTCCATTCTACACAGAATACAAAGCAAAACAAAACAAATCGATCTGATAAACAAGTTAAGAGATAGTTGGTGGTGGATGATATATGGATTTCATGTGATGATACAACTTAAAATGGAGTGGAAGTTTGAAGTCAGCCTAGATTTTAGGGCGAGATTCAAAGCATCAAATTATAAACTACAAGGCTTGATTTTGGAGGAAGCGTGTAAGTTGAGAGGATTCAACTATCCAAAATTTATCAGAGTAGGCACATTGATGACCTTGATGATCTAAGCTTTATCAATCACTTTGACAGCAAACAAAGAGAAAGATGCAGTCATAGCTGTTGCGAATTCGAAGAGCACAATAGGCATGCCTGATATTTACATTTTATTAATGTTTAATGACTCAAGTTGTAACACATATAAATTAAGACAAATATAGTGATGGCTATAATGAAAGTGCATTTTAAAAGACATATGATTCATTACATAATCTGTTAATATTAGAAAGACACAAATGTATGCTACAATATATTCACATTTCATACAACAACTCATGGTTTCTTTATTTCATGCTACATCTAATTCATATTTTTTTTTAAAAAAAATCATCGTATATTGTGTAAGATATTGTCACGCAATAAAAATAAAAGTTCCTCTGCAAAATATTCTATTTTTTACAACAGATCTTGGTACGCGAAATTTACATTTTAAAAATAATAAGTTCAGTATATTAAAAGACCACTTCGAGTACATCATATTTACACTTAATGGGCTTGTGCATGTCTAAGTAAAACAGAGACCATTCTACAGAGTTGTATGCAAGATTGCTATAACTGGAGATACCCGTTTTATGATACCATAATTAGGAGATAAAATTCATTTTCCTTTTTATGGTGAGTCAGGCCTCTGTCCTGACATCATCAATCTGTCTAAAACTCTAAAAACATTTTCATTGTTTGTGTTTTCAGGTTATGAGGCTGAGATTATGAGAAAAATGCTCCCTTTCAAGTAATGCAAGAGAATCAGAATATTTACTTCACTATGCTACTTCCTGTAGCTAAAATATCGTTCACCCACTTCGCACGGGGTTGACTTTGTACGCACATCAACTTTGACTGAAATGTTTATTACTTCATGTGCTTAATTATCACGAAACTCTGAAAACCTATTTCATACTTATATATTTCTTCGCCTGTTCAACGGTATGTACTCTCATGTACATCATGGGATAACCACTCCAATTAACATTTTATTGCATACTTCACACTAGGATTTTCTCCAGGGCTAATTTTCTTGAGTCTTTAGGCTTCCACTTTGACTAAACCATATAACACCTCTTTCGCAATTTTTATTTCAGAATGCATCCTCTTGTGTTTCTTCAAGACATCCACGGTTAATGAACCTTTTATCACATTCTGTGCTATGAATCTTCATGTGCGTTAGCAGATTTCAATTTTGACTAAATACTTATCACATTCTGCACATTTAAATGTTTTCTCACCAGTATGTGTTCTCATTTGCATTTTTAGATGTCCACGCCTACCAATCCCTTTATCACATACTGAACACTTAAGTAATTTAATGTATGTATTCTCCTGTGCTAGCTCAGATTTCCTTGGTTACGGAAGCGTTTATCACACACTTCACACGTTTAGATATTTACTCTGACTAAACACTTTATCACATACTGAACAATTAAGCGCTTACTCTAAGTAATGTACTTTCTTGTACCTCTTCAGATGTCTTAGATTACGGTGCCGTTTATCACACACTTCACATTTAAATGTTGTTTTTTTTTTTCTCCAGCATGTATACGCTTTTTTTAAATTTCCATCGTAAAGAAACATTTATTCTAATATTTCACACATTTTTCACTCAGTCTGTTTTCTCATGTGCCTTTCTAGATGTTCATTCCGACAAAACGCTTTATCATATAATTCGCACTTAAATGGTTTTTCTCCAGAATGTATTCTCTCATACGCTCTCCGAT
Source organism: Potamilus streckersoni (assembly GCA_016746295.1). Taxonomy (NCBI): domain Eukaryota; kingdom Metazoa; phylum Mollusca; class Bivalvia; order Unionida; family Unionidae; genus Potamilus; species Potamilus streckersoni. The sequence goes on along the minus strand of JAEAOA010001665.1, from coordinate 550,501 downwards.
TTACTCGGTCACTGAACCGTTTATCACATATTTTCATTTGAAGGGGTTTTCCCCAGTATGTGTTCTCATATGCACTTTTAGATATTCACTCAGACGAAACTGTTTGTCACATTCTTCACACTTAAATGGTTTTTCTCCAGTATGTGTTCTCATGTGATATTTTAGATGTTTGCCCTGATGAAACATTTTATCACATACTGACCATTTAATTGATTTCTCTCCAGAATGTATCCTCTCATGCGCTCTCAGATTTCCTCGGTCACTGAACCATTTATCACATATTTTACATTTGAAGGGTTTTTCCCCAGTATGTGTTCTCATATGCACTTTTAGATATTCACTCAGACGAAACGCTTTGTCACATACTTCACATTTAAATGGTTTTTCCCCAGTATGGTTTCTCATGTGTCTTCTTAGCTGCTCATTCTGACAAAACGCTTTATCACATACTTCACACTTGAATGGTTTTTCCCCAGTATGTGTTCTCATATGCACTTTTACATTCTCACTCAGACGAAACGCTTTATCACATACTTCACATTTAAATGGTTTTTCCCCAGTATGTGTTCTCATGTGCCCTTTTAAATGCTCACTCCGACGAAATGCTTTATCACATACTTCACACTTAAACGATTTCTCTCCATGTGTCTTCTTGTGCATGTTCAAATATCCTTGTTTACGGAACCGTTTATCACACACTTGACACTTGAATGGCTTATCTTCAGTATGAATCAACAAGTGCAACTTTAGATGTCCACTTTGAATAAATCTATCACCACACACTTCACACTTATATGGCTTTTCTTCAGCATGCGTTCTCTTGTGGAAGTTCAGACTTCCAATATAAATAAACTTTTTATCACATAATTCACACTTAAATGACTTTTCTGCACAGTGTATGACAAATTGCTGATACGGATATTCACTCTGACTAAACATTTCATCATATACTTCAACCTTCAATATTTCTTCTCTAATAGGAGTCTCCGTTTGATATCCACCTAACATTTTATCAGATACTTCACTATTAAAATATTTTTTTCTTCTGCAATTCGTGGTGTGCAAATTAAAAGTTCTTCCTTTACTGAAACATTTGATCAGATTACATTTGCCTTTATCCTCATCTGTCCATCACAGTTTTATAACCTTACCCGCAGTTTTTCTACTCAGCTTGAGCCACTGATATTAATAGGAGTTTGATTTTTAAACCCTCTAGGATACACTGCATACTTTACACTAACGTTCTTTTTCTCTTAGCATATCCCAACAATCTAAGGAAATCGTCTATCGTCATAAATTTTTGCCTGTACCTGGTTCGTGCGCCACGCTTATCTCTAAGATCTCTCACTAATCGTGAGATACTGACGTCATTAAATGGGTCAATACCCTTTCATGACCATGACAAGAGTATTCATTAAGAAATATTCAACAACATAAAGTTTAATAACCCACTGCAGATCAAATAAATGAAAGCACTTCACACATTTCGTTTACCATGTTAACATATTGCCCGTTCTCGGTTTGTGCAGCTCGTTTCTAGCAACCTCGTTTTTGTACTAGATGTTAAATGGGTCAATAATTTTGTCGATGGCTACTGGAGGTACTGATTAGGAAATATTCGACCAAATACAATTTAAATACGTACTACAATTCGGAGAAAAAGGGAATCACAGTAGAAATATCCAATCTAACTGATGTCATTTTTGTCTGATGGTTTTGGCTCTGGAGCAAATGTTAGTCGTTCAAGACCGAGCCGCTGTTCTCATAAGTTTACTAGAACTTTATTATTAGTGGAAAACCCCCAAACTGGCATTTTTCACTGCAATATAATGCAAAATCTTTGTTACTAACACATTAATTTCTTATAACAGTTTAGGAAAAATTAAGCAAATAAATACTGATACAGAATATAAATGTTCACTTCAATATTTAGATATATGGCGAATAATCTGTGCTATTTAATGACATACAAAAGAAAGTTTTATAGATATTCACCATTAAAGATTCAAAGATACAACCGTACAAATTGCATCTTAATTTTTTTCTTCGAAATTTTGCCATCATTATTTTTAGTGCATATCATATGATTGCAAAAGAAAATTAATACTTGACGAATACTAGTATTTAGTAATATATGACCAAAATAAACGATCGAAGTATATATGTTAATTCGCACGGATGCCGTTTACCAATATTTGGAAAGATATTGCGCATGACCATGTAGTTTCCTTTTGAAAGAATATTCCTACGGCCACCGTGTGGTCTTAATGTAAAAGCTTAAACGCACGGTGACTGGACGAATACATTGATTGCTAGTTAAATACGATGAGCAAACCCACGCACATAACAATCATTAATCTTACAGATTTGTTAGTCGAATCATAGCTCTGCATAAAGTATACTAAACGAAATTGTTCCACAGTTATATATTTTTGCATGGCGTCCCTGTACTAACTTTCACACGTCTGCCGTTCGATATCAATAGCTGCACTGTGATGGATATGTCTCAGTTTGAATTAGAATGGTTAGAATGATGTGGTGTCAATCAATCAGAAGATGTTAGGTGAATCTATGTTTGTTTTAGGAGAATGTTGGAAAATACAAACATCCTTTTGTATTAAATGTTTATTTTGCCATCAATAGACCAGCACAGTAAAATTAAGAAACAGTAATCTAGAGGTGAAACAGTAATCTAGAGGTGCCGGGTGAGTGAAAATGAGCCACTAATTAAATATTAATAACAACGACGGTTTTGATTGGTTGTATAACAATTTCGCTTAGAAAGATTCCCATAAACCATAAATTATAGTGTTTGCTTCCGATTGAGACTTAATTTGTTGGACGCATTTCAAATATCACAAACAATGATTACTAATTACTGCATCTAAACTGCATTTTTCTTTGTTCATATATATTTACCAAGTTTGCTCATATATGTAATGACAACTGCTGATGACTCTTTCATTTATTTGACAGTTAAGTTTCGAGCACAAATTTAGAAAACCAGTTTGTATAGATTGTTGGACTATTGATAAAGACAGCACAGTAAGTATATAATTTACGCATGAATTGCTGACAAAGTGTCGGTATAGGCAGCCGAGTGTTTGAGATATTCCAGAAACTTTGCCTACTCTTTACAAGGTCAATCGACATCGCAACGCCATCGCAAGGCCGTTGGTTTCATAGTAAGGCATAGCACTAGAACAAAAACAACAGGTAATATGTTTTACATCATCAGAGTAAGGGGAATATTAATTAATATGAAAAACTTTGGTACCTTTGCTATGACTTTAACAATGCTGCATCAAATCGTAGCACCATTTATTGCACCTATTTCTGGTCTAATGATGCTTGAGAGTCGAGCAAAAAAACCAAGATAGCAAATATTTCTATGTGTATGTTTGTTTATATGTCCCAAATGTTAACATGTACCTGAGTGATGATTTTCTTAAATTTTCACAGACGTATTATTAAGATATTGTTTGCAACTTTGTTAGTTTATTTTTGTATATATCTATCTTTCAGAGGTTACAGAGATTTTATTCATCAGCTTCTGGATACCAATCCCAAAATGTTGGTCAGTGTGTGATTCTGCCTCAAACTAATAATTACTTTAAATCATTGCATTGGAACTGGACTGTTTTACTACACTTACAAGTAGGATGTGCGTCACTAAATGATCACATTAGGAGGTTCAGCCGGAAATATGCATTTAGCACGTGATGGAACCTATATAAATGGAGAAGGTTTATATATATCGAAATCTGTAATGTAGTCATTTTCTGTTAATCTTGACATGATGCAGATAATTCGCGCTTTTAATTTTGTATCCTCTGACCGTGCCATACTGTTAATACCGGTTTATCGTATGCAGATGTAGTAAACCAGTTTACAGAGAGAGAGAGAGAGAGAGAGAGAGAGAGAGAGAGAGAGAGAGAGAGAGAGAGAGAGAGAGAGAGAGAGAGAGACTTTAATCGATGGACTACAGGCGTAAGGTGATTAAGGTAAATTTTAGCTTTGATTTAAATGCTGAACTTGCTTTCAATGTGATTACGGTTAAGTATGCATATCAATGAATGTTCTGTTAATATCATGAGTAAGTATTTAAGTTTTAGTTTTTTAAATGGCATATACATTCAGGCAATCTGTCCATGTTAAATAATTATGTTATGACTTTATTGATTATATATATATATATATATATATATATATATATATATATATATATATATATATATATATATATATATATATATATATATATATATATATATATATATATATATATATATATATACAAGACATTAACATAACAGCGTAAGTACAACATCATGGACTGCAACATGAGAGCTAAAAGTGAATAACAGTACTGACAATGATGAGGTCGTCGTACTCAATGTTCAGCGGTTTGAGAGATATTCAGTATAAAATAAATGTTGCTTTTGGTTTAATAATATAATCTAAGAAATAATGTGAGGTATCCAGGTACTTTTTCAACCCATCTTGAAATTCTTGAGCAGTTGATTTTTTAATATAGAGAATAATATTAGGAACTTAGTTTGGGTTGATAGTTGGAACTAGGAACAACATACGTAAGCCAGCAGGTGACACACGAAATAAAAGACGCGATTGGTTAATATTGGGCACAGTGATAGGAGACACATGGAAAAGTTTCGGATATCATAATCAGAAACAAAATGAAAATTTGTCACAGAACATAATTATATAGCACAGTCTGTTATGTATGGTAATATTTATAATTATTTGTAATACAAAAATCATATGTACCTTTATTTATTTCATAGGAATCTGGAACGATATATATATATATATATATATATATATATATATATATATATATATATATATATATATATAAATATATATATATATATATATATATATATATATATATATAATTATTTACTAGGTCGTCATGCGAGTGTGTCTGCTTCACACTAACTTATATAAAACCAATTCAGGACCAACATTTGTTTGGTTATGCGTGCTTAGTCGTGACGGTTTATGGGCTAGTGGGAGCAGGCAAGGCGATGGTTGCCATTTACTCGCCGACATGGGTCCGAAGCTCCTAAGAGTACGAGTTTAATTTCTATAACCTGTATGATAGTATTGTTTGAATTAAACTATAAACACATGATCATATTATTTAAGTTAGGTTCCCACAGAACTGTTTCTAGTCTAATATTGCCTAATTATTCAATCAGATAATCACTTTTTAAACTAACGTTTTCTTCAGTATAGTCTCAGCTTATAATATAAAGAATTCAACATAAAATCAACGAATAAATCTTGCAAAACGAACCATCAATGATAACCAATGTACCATCAAATGTCCCCTTAACTGGAAAATCAATTAGGTCTTCCAATGTCGAATAGGGGTATACATTCCTTGGTACAGCTGATGTTACGAAACGACGATACTTTGTATATAAACAAACGACGTCATAGCAGCCGGAGTTGTTCAGAAAAAATTAAGCTATCCTTCAAAGCTTCGCTTGCCGTCTAATTTAGAATAAGAAATGCAATTGCATTCAGACCTGATGACAATCACCTTTGCTCAAAGCGGAAACCATCACTGCAATGACGTCCATTCCTTTGGAACTCTAACCAAATATAGTAAGCTGAAAGTGATATTTGGGTTAGTTTATAGTACTCTACTTTCGGCCAGTTACACTTCATTAACGTTATGAAAACGAAGTAACTTATACGTGTTACATAAAGGATAGTACATTATGTCCTGAGTAAAAGTTATGTTTACTGATCTTAGTAGGCAATTATCTCATATAATCGCTGCTAATATGCAAGACTGTTTACTCAATGCATTGTGTATTATTGCAAACTGGTATCAATTCGTTTTAATTGTAATTTCATAACAATGATTCTTTGATCTGAGAAAGACATAAACCATATACCTAAATAGATTACACCAACAATATTCCCTCATGGTAAAGTGTGAGAGTCAGTAAAATCAAACTGAAAATGAATTTACACCAATCCTGTGACTGCAAAATTATTCATGCAACACACAATATTACACAATATAGATGCAACATTCCATCTCAATGGAATGGGAATGTGACAATTTCCTGAATAGTCTTTTTAACCATATTTGGATCACCTCCAAAATTACGAAATTAATTCTGATCCCAACGACTCTAAATTATATAAAGTAAACCATTGTTTATCGATGTTCCTGTTGTCAAATTTGTAGACAGTATCTCAAGTGCCATAAAGCAAAATGCATGTAAATGGTAATTCATCGCCACATGCACAACTCTCGTCTCCGTTGAAAGTGGTTCAGTTGGCATATACATTAATTCATTTGCCTTTTCATTTAGCATAGAACCTCCATATACTCATACCATTATCAGACGTCACGCCATTCTGTTCAATGTTGGTTCCCATACGTTTAGGTATAGGCAGTCCTAATTTCCGTCAAATGTAATTTGGTTGGAAATACTTATTTGAATGAAACTCCAGTCAGTCTAATACACCTGACCAACAGGTACCACGGTCTTTGCTCAACGGTCGTGTAGGTGTCCACCTCAGCTGGCCGACAGGTGTCTCAGCGTATGGCATTCCGAGGAAGAAATAGACAATGTCTTTCCTTATGTTTTTCATTTGTCCACATGCTGTGTCTGTACTGGCTTCAAAGGGAAATTTATATCTTTCCGATCCAAACGAATTACAATTAATTAAAGAACATCACATCAACAAAGTAGTGGCATGACCTGAATATCTTTTCATTTTCTCCTGAAACATTAATAAATAGATAAAATAAAAGAACAAAATCAACAACACTTTTATAGTCTTGGTACAGCTCCTTGTAATGCATTAGTTTACTTTCAATGAATAGATATGATATTACGAATCAAAAACAAATATGATATACCAACAGGCAGTCTATTAATACAAAGAGTTCATAAATACAAAAATTCAGTTTCTATAAAGAAACTATTATTTAATCACAAACGAATATGAAACCCGTTAAACTAAATGAAAACGATTGATTAAACTTAGGCTCTCTCAGAGAAAGGTTGATATGCATCTTATTATCGATTACACGTACCATATTACCTATTATAACTACCAGTCGTTTGAGAAGTTACCGATTAAATATACCAGTAATCTGAGTTATTATCAATTACAAGTACAAATCATTTGAGTCATTTTCGATTTCGCGTACTAGTCATCTGAGTCTTTATTGATCACACAACAATCCAATGAAGTATTTAGGAATACACATACATATTATGTGGGTCATTACCGATTATACGTACCAGTCATCTGAGTCGCTACCTAATAATGGTACTAGTCATGTGAGACATGATCGATTACAAATACCAGTCATCTGAGTCATTACCGATTACACGTACAGGTCTTCCAAGTTAATACCAATTACACGTACCAGCGTTCTGGGCTGCTTTCGATTATACGATCTTATCTTCTTAATTATATTCAGACGTATGTATCAATGCCTATTAAACATAAAGTTCATTAGGGTCTCTACTAACACATGTTAGTTATTAAATTCGCTACGGATTACGTTTGCCACTTATATGAATGGTGCAGACAATTTGAACATTTATAGTCTGTTTTGTATTGCAACACTAGATATATATTGAGTAGGATGAAATGATCTGTACATATAATGCTAATCGACTATCAATAAAACCTCACAATATTCAAATAGATATATAAGCTATGTATTATATACGTTTTCAGGCAAATATATAGATTTTAGGTTTCGATGGATGGAAGGATGTAATTATAGGAGAAAGAATAGACGACTAGATAGGGGCAATATTTAACGCACTTACATCACTGAGGTACTTGATGAAGACTATAACGACACGGAACAATATGGTACACTTTATAAACATATATCTGTATTTGTACCTGAATTTCAAATCCATTCAAAGGTATACATATTCCGCATAGAAAAGTATAAGAAAAGACGTATGACAGTTAAGTTATTAGAAATTAAATTTGACAACTGTGTAAGAGAGAGGATGGAATGTAGATGAATGGAAAAGGTGTGCATGGAAAACAAAAACAGAACAAAATAAACAAAACAATTCAAACAAGCCCAAAGGTTTATATAAATATATCTGTGTTGCTGAAACTATTTTCTTTGCAGTTATAATATTCACAATCATCTCTAGATGCGGTGGGTCGTTTGCATCTCATGCGCTCAGTTTTAGAAACGAAACATGAGCGAAACGTAATAACATGATTCATTAAATTGCAAGTTCTAACTTGGTGACTGCAAGGAAGGGTGATTGCTACCTCACAGTTTGTCTTGCTTCGAGATTAAAAGTAAATGTGGGATTTATTTATAAACAAGGAACCTGCTCAAATTTCTAGGGCAACAAATGTAAACACAATGACTTCAGGATATAATGTTTGCAATGCCTAGTTTTAATAGTTCAAAAAGTTAACATAGTTTGTTGTTTTTCGTTTCATAAATAAATAAGGCAAGTGATTTAAATGGAATGTATAGTTTCCAATGATTGTAATCTCCAAAGATAAAGAAATATATAGAATATTTGCAGCTTATCGTACACGATGAACTGAATCACTCCTGTAGGTTGGAAAATATACTCTGCCACTAAAATATGATATCATGTCAACGAAAAATAGCCTCGTCTTGGGTTGAGACGTATAAAACACGATAGTGTTGTAAACCCCATGATAGAATTAAAATTTAAAATTTCATAAATCAAATGAAAAAGATGTGTATAATCTGTGTCATTCAGGCTCTAAAAATTATCGGTAGGAAGCGAAAAGGTTCGTGTTTGCCAAAACTATAGATGATCCACATTCCGTTCCAGAAACGCCTAAAATACATACAACTTACCTTTTGTTTACGCCACACTAGCAACATTCTGCAAGGTGTTTGTGGGACTATACTTCTAGTAGGGTTCAAAAGGGCGATGTCCTAAGAATATTTCCATTCCAGAATTTAAAAATATACCCATCTAACTGTAACGAAAACGTAACATAATGACACATTTACCTTCTCCCTGTATACATATATACATCTCGCCTACTTGTATACCTGCTAAATTTAAGCCTTATATTATACATACATACATACATATATATATATATATATATATATATATATATATATATATATATATATATATATATATATATATATATATATATATATTTACTACTCCAATCTAGCGTCATACCTTTCTATGAAATGTGCACAAATTAGTGCAGGTTACTTTATTGAATGAGTGAGCCATGAAAGTTAAAAAATACACATCTTGTATACTTACAACACATAAATGATTTCTTCTTCGCAGTCAGATGGTCGGTGTACATTTTACACATGGTCTGAAAACAGGCAAAACTGTTTGGTTGATCCAACATTTTGATTTCGGCAGGCACGCCATATGGCGTTTGGAGGTTTTAATCAGAACGTGAAATAAGGTATGAAACGGCTGAATTAAGTGCATAACGTGGTTATGCATGATAATATTATAGTGAAGACTTGGATGCGTAATGATGGCGACACTTATCTCTAGACAATTATTAAGATGTCTGGTTTTAATGATCAGGTAATTGTAAATAAATGACAAACTATAATCCAATAGGTCTGCTTCCTATCATGGCATTTTGATTTATTTTCTCAAAAAATTACTTAGTGCAATAATTGGCAAGCCCATTACACGCTGGAGAAAATGTAAGAAAATACATTTAAATTATTATAGATTTTAGATATCACCAAATTACATACTAATAAACTACGAGTCGCTAAATAATGAAATTAAATAGATTATCAACTTAACATCAAATGGAATGATGTGGATTGTTGGAAACTTTCTATTGTGAATCCGGTTAATATTAACGCTGGCATAATATATCTTCTAAACAATGATAAATACATTTAATAAATTCTAATCAGCTGTGCCACTTCATAGCTTAACACTTTCCATTTGAATGCAACATCATTAATCGGTCACCATATTTACTAGTTAAAATCTTTCCACCCGTTTCTCTTGAAATACAACGGAAATGATCACTTAGAAAACAAGTGTTACTGAAGCTTGTGCCTATTTTGAGGACCACTGATATTTTTTTTTGTCTTTATATTCATGTCCTTGTAATGCTTTATTTTTATAGTTTCCTTGTAACATGGCAAGGTAAGTTGGGATCAGTTGATGTTTGAATATATATATATATATATAAATATATATATATATATATATATATATATATATATATATATATATATATATATATATATATATATATATATATAGACTATTAAATAAAAATGAACTGTAACTGGCTTGTTAAAACTTGGTAATGGACATTATTTGTATTTGTGTTTGATCGTGTTATTATCACTCCACTAATAACAAAGCAAATCTTCCAAACTAGACTTAAAGAAAAGCAAAGAAATATGTTGAGTTACTTTTCAGTTCTGTCTCTCAAGGATAGACCAAATGAGATGGAGGTAAATATGATCTTGATTTAAATAACTACTGAATCAACACACTTCTGGATGGCCTGTTTAGTCCGCTATCAAATTACACATTTTCTACTACAAAGTCCTATTGTAACAAAATACAATTAATAGAGAAGTATACAATGATATTAAAACACGGATAAGATGCAGTTCGTTCAATGAGATTGCATACGTTTTTGAAGTTTCTTTCTTATACAAGATATCATTCATTAGCCTATTCACTGTGATAAAATGCATAGTCCCATTATCGGTTATTAATATGGTAACATAGGATTAAATATCATAACTGGTATGTCAGTGTGATAAACTACTTAGTCACAACATCGATTTTTATTATAGTAGCATAGGATATATGTCATAATTGTTATGTCTGATAAAATGCCTAGTACCATCATCGGTTAATAGTATAGTAACATAGGATAGAATGTCATAACTGGTTATGTCAGTGACCTGTTTCAAAATATACGCGTGTGTGTGGGTAGGCGGGGGGGGGCGTGTATATGTATCACCTATTAGAAGTAAAAGCAACGTAATTGCACAGACCTTTCAATAATCCAACACTCACCCCATTTGCCGAAGAAGGCATATGGCAGGCTTTAGAAGTCAATCTTACAAAATTGTTGCATTCACCTCTACAAATTCCACCGCTGCACTTATTAATCAATCAAGAGATCTCACTTAAAATTGACCAGATTTTGCTCTTGAAATGCACCATACTCAAGCATAACTTTCGAAAGAATGAATATTCCTGATTTATCTGCAACAACCTTTTTTATATATGAAGAAAATGGTCATAATAATATATTGCTGGTATGACCCACTATGACATTCTTGCCCAGCATCATGTGCATTGCGTCTGTTTATGTAGTTGCAGATATGTATACTTTCTGTCTCCTTCATGAAAATGATCCCATCTGACTGTTTTTACACCAAAGCACATTTACTTTTCTCGAATGGGGGTCATCATTATGATGTTTCCATGGAATCATCAGCTTTAGTTGTAACAGCCCCATTTATTTTAATATGTATATCTTATTCCTGTGAGCTATTTATCAACTCAAAAATGATGCTTGACGCTTTTCAAAATCTGAAATTTGACTTTGATTATCTATTTATACATAAAAGTTTCAAAAGTAACTTATGGGTCTGAAATTTGTTTTGTTAAGGACCAAAATTCTGTGAAAGGTATTTGAAAGTTTTGCATTTCTTCACGTATTCCTCGTTATTGCTAACTTCCTGCATTGGCCTCATTAGGTCGTACTTGATTCGACAAAACTGAAAATCATAATATTACATACACAGAAATAAAGTGAATAGAATAAAGAGTACTCTCATAATATTATGAATGTACTTTAATGATCAATTTGTGAAAAATAAATGGCATTTGATTAAGTTGTTCTTTAAAAGGTCTGTCCATAATGCAACATACTTTTATGCTACTTTTGTAAATATGACACTTGATTGTAAAGGTGTTAAGAAGGATCCGGAATTAATGAGTTAATTTAATGCCATAAGACACGAAAATATGGAAACTGGTTTTGAAGTTAAATGTTGGATTAATTATACCGAATATTATATTCCCAACAAGCTATGATGCAGACCAGGTGTATTTTACTAATTAAGGGCTTTTAGGGAAAGGCGTTGACTTATTTGCAAATAATATATGTTTGTATGATAAAAAAAGGTCCAGAGTCATTCGCTTTGCATGCCTGTTTTCACTGATATATTCCAATAAGTCTAGTCGGTAACAGTCATCTGCTTGATTCACATTAAAAACACCACAGCATGATTAAATATGTACAGAAGTATTTTCAATGATCAGGTTTGGATCTTTTTGCAGTCTTTGTTACAGCTCATACATAAATCTTTCATATCGCTTGCATTTTGTTTGAAGACTAGTAAAAGCCACATTAAATTTTATTCATATTTATATGAATTACTTACTCTTTACCTGATTGGATAGGTATGATAAACGTCGAATCGAACTAAATATGCAGAATGAAAGTGAAAAGTAACAAAATTCCAAAACTATCAAAGAGTGCATTGGCAAGTAAACGCAGAGTTAAGTAAAATAAATCACTCCCGTGTAGTTGGTAACAAACATTGATCCTCTAATCGAACCCTTTCCCAAACTGTTCGATGTTAGATTTGAAATGAATCTTTGTATATTTGTATATAAACAGTTTAGTATGAAGAATGAGGGTAGTGCAGTGCATTGTCATTTAATGAGGAAATCAATATAAAAAGTAAAATTAAAAGAGACTTGCTATCAAAGACTTCATTTTTTGCAGGTTATTGGAAATGGGTCCTTCAACCAATACTGTCAGTCATTTATAGTATCAATCTTCATGCGCGTGTTTTTTTATTATCGATTTTTGATGTGATTTTGAGACCTTTTTTGTTATTTTATGTAATATCGGGGTGTTCTTCTGATGCTTTGAGGTGTCCTGGGATGTTTTGTCATGTTTAGTGAGACTAAAAGATTTAGCACGGTTGCACCACCTTTATTGGCCAATGTCCAGATTGCATTTTAAAAGACAAATCGAGGGCTGCAAACACTAATTTCATTAATAACTTTACTGTTAGAGGGACAGATTTGTGTGTTGTTCTAATCCGACCCGCGGGCCACCGGTTGTACACCTGATTTAAAACCATAAAGAGAGGTCACATATCCCGACATTGTTAACTATATAATATATATGTAGAGAGCATACAATTGGAATAACTTTGTAATAAGTCTTTGAAAATATAAACTTATTTTGTTTTTACTGGGTTATGGATATTATAAAACTAGCAGTGAAAAATGTTGAAGATTTAAACCAAAAAGATGAGTCTAGATTCTTTTCATATTAAACACACACACACACAAACACACACACACACACACACACACATATATATATATATAGATATATATATATATATATATATATATATATATATATATATATATATACTTTGTTATATATATATATATATATATATATATATATATATATATATATAATTGATTGCGACATTTTGGATTTGATCTAACAATTTTTTAAAAAGATTTAAAAAGATTTTATTCAATCAAATCAGCCTCATGTTATAATAGCATAAGAACTAAAATAATAAGCAAAGGTATCCAAATGTTGTTTACCATAAATAACCAAAATATGGATAATGTGACGAACCAATAAGAGGTTGGACAAATGATCTAATGAAATTTATTGGCAACATGGTTGCGGACTTTATGATTTTGATATTACTAAAGATTTACAAAATTAAAACACCTACAACTGTTTTAACCCATACTTTATGTTCTTGCTCATACCTGCCGACTCTCTTTGGCAGGATATCCATTAACATAATGTCAGTAATAAGAAATTCTCGCATTAAACCGTCTATATCATATTTTGCACCTCCAAAATAAGATCATATATGATCAAATAATTTTGTAAATGATTCTTGCTTTTGTACAAGAATTGTTTTTTGTTTCAAGTTTGGGTTCAAGTTTGGGTTCAATTTCTTCACAAGCTGTTGAAAGAAACATGGACATCATACAGCATTAACAACAACGGATTTAATAATGATCCACTAGAGGTTATGCCAGAGCTGGCCATTAGGCCATGTTAGGAATCTAAAACAGTTCGTTATACTACAAACTAAATCACTGAATCTGACCACTCCAGTTGCCTAAGTGGTTAGAGTAGACAGCATCTGACTTTGATGTGAGAGGTCATGGGTCAGAAAACCAATAGTACTAAAGACTTGATAAAACTACTGAACCGAATAGAACATTTAATTCAAAATGTTCTTACTTCAAAATGAAATTTCAGCACATCTGCCAGCCTTAGGCGAGGGAGCAACTCGAAAGTAAAACTTGTCAATGTGACTATACAAACAAATCAAAGGGCGAAAACGTTTTTGCTTTCCTAAGACAAAATTTATACTTTGCTGGTGGTTTAATCGCCCACTTTTCCTGGTAGTGTTATCCCTGTTTATGAGGATGTCCCGCCCTTTCACAGGTGCTGTAAATCGGCTAGATGGCTGGCGGACTGACTTTGCCTCACAGGTGCGGAAATTACCGATGTGTAAGTCTGTTGCAAACTTTGGTTTAAATTATCACGAATCTCTGAATAAGGGAATGTAGGATCCAAGACACCGTTTGGCATGGCATTGTAAGTATCCGGTCCCTGAAGGAAACATGCATCCTCTTTCACTGCCTTGTAAAGTAAAACATTTGCATGGTTCCAGCAGAAATAATCTTAGAGGAGATACAGAGATAAATTTCCAGGCAAATAATAATATAACAGTATAAAGCCCTTCACCAACTGTGCTTATTCACCCAAATCTGTTCTTATAGTTTGAAAAATATGTATCTCTAAATAAGATTTACTTATTTAACAAATGTTTCTTTTGAAAATATGACAGCTGCTATACATAAAAGTTAATTGTTAACATAGAGCATGCACGGTCAATTGTGTTGGAACATTATTCGCATACTGCCATAACATTACTGTATTAAAACTCAAATGATGATTATTCTGTCTTTGTTTCAGTGTCATATTAAACTTTTTTGTCAGGTTGCCGATAGGTAACTAATCTCTTCTTGACAGCATCAGTATCGATTCTTATGATTTCATCGATCGTTATACGATCAATTAAAACTTTTCGTAATAGTAACTAAAATATTTTTATGACTCTTGACACTGCTGAATAAATTAACTTTGACCATATATTTGTATCAGATATAGCTTATACCCTGCGATGAGTGTTTGAATCAGTATAGTGTATCCTACCGTGTATTGAAATTTGTCCATCGTTAATGCGCCCTCAACGGCATTCACATAAACAACAACATAATTAAGAACGAGTTTTTGTTTATCCTTCGTTCCTGGAATACTAACCTTACTATGATTAAGTGTACAGAGGATAATATTCATTCTAAGAGCATTAACAGTTTCTTTCGATTTTTATTTGACAACAGGAAGGAGGAAATTAAGGATTTGAGCATATTGAATAACGCTGGAAAACTATATTTCGATTTGTTGTTATTTTAGAGAAATACCTTAAAATAATATATTATAACTTAATTTAAATTCAACGATTAATATAAATTTGTAAACCACGAAACCAACAATAATCTATTTTTCACTGTAGACCGCCAAAAAAACGGAAAGAACCATGTGATATCATAAAAATGTATTAAGTGTAAACCATTGTGCAAAGGATAAACATACATGAAAGAAATGTGACTCTTTAATAATTTCTGTAGTTCCGATGTGAATGTCTTCACCAAACACTAATTGTTTAAGAAATTGATCTGTATCTGCAACAAGTTATGTTCATAATATAAGGTGTGCAAAACTTTATTTACATATCAAGTACTACATAGGAAGCTATACGGTTTGGTGGGATAGTGGAAGATGAAAATGTTACGCTTGCTAAAATACAAACAGCATCTTAAAGACTCGTTTTGAAAATGACCTGTTAGAGCGATGACCTATATATTCGTACGCCCTAAAGCTATATTCCATTGGCGGAACGAATCACATGACTCCATTCCATGGTTTATCGTCCCCAGGGGGTCCATATTACTACAGTGCCCAACAGAGCATATTCATCCTTCGTCACACATATCCTTTCCTAGCGCAAAAAGAAAAAGTTACGATGGAGCGTGCATGAAAAGTTAACACGCACTTTAAAGATTATGAAACTTCTGTTTGATAAGTCAAAATCACAAAATGACTAGGACGAAGTAAACACTAAAGGATACTATTTTGTCGAATGTAAAATTCAGAATCCTGAATATAAAACAAAACTATTGTCAAAACAAAATGACTATAACCATATACAGTGAAAAAAATGATCAGTAATTTCAACTTACAAGAGCGAGAAGCACGAGAAAATATGCCAGTACATAAAGCCAACAAGATGATTTCGCAAATATTGGAAAACTTTATCAAGTTAGGAACTGAGAAAATGAAGGATTCTTTCTGGAATGTTTCTACCAGAAGGGACTCGCTTTCTAGATCTGACACGAATACAAAGAGAGCAAGTACACAAGCAGAAGTGATGATTTCAATGAATGGTTTAAACTCAGATTTTGTATAAAAAATAACTCTTTTAACAGAGACGCGTGCAAAAGGTTATATGCTGAGATAATAGAAAAAGCGGCTGATAATACCATATGGAGAGATGATAATTAAAGATATGCTGGTTACATTAAAGGAATCTACCCAAATCCTAAAGGAAAAAAGCAAACTAGTTAACTATATTTGAGTGACATCCATTTACACATACCCTTACAAGCAAACAAAAGTAATTAAGTTCAATCTCCAAGTCATATCCTCTAGATTGTATACCATTCCCTCAACATCCATAGTTGGTTGGCTTCCGTTAGTCTCGAGAGACGATGGAAATGCGCCCATGAAATGTGTCTTAGTTTGTAGTTGTGCAGCGTTTTCTGTCACTATAAAGTCCCACATGGGAGTGGCAGTCCTTGCTACAGTTGTTACACTTGAAGTATGAGTCAGGTCTTGATTGGAACTGCATCCTCTTCCTCTGAGATCGTTCTCATCAGCTAGCTGTCGTAACGTTTCCTCGCTGGCTTTCAGACCTGTGTAAAGAGCATGTCGCCAGCTGGACTTGTCGAGGGCAAGCTCTTCCCATGTGTTGACCTCTATTCCAAGAACTTTCATATCCTACTTGCAGACATCCTTGAAGCGAAGATGTGGCCGTCATATTGATCTTCTGCCTGAGGCAAGCTTAGAGTAGAGAAGGTCTTTGGGGATCCGTCCATCATCCATTCGACGCACACGACCCAGCCATCTGATGCGACTTTGGCGGAGGTGTGTGTCCATGCTGGGAATTTTGGCCTATTGAAGCACCTAGTTGTTTGTCACACGATCGCTCCAGGTGATCCCGAGTATGAGACGGAGACAACGCATGTGAAAGGCACTCAGTAGTTTCTCCTGAGAGGCGTACATGGTCCAAGTTTCGCTGGCGTACAGGAGAGTGCTAAGCACGCAGGCACGAAACACGGATATCTTAGTGTTTAAGGTCAGCTTGCTATTGTTCCACTCTCTCTGCGACAATCTAGAGAGAGTTGTTGACGCCTTTCCAATCCGCTTGTTGAGCTCGGCATCTAGTGAGAGGTTGTTGATGATGGTAGAGCCAAGGTAAGTGAACTCACTGACTACTTCTAATTTGTAGTTCTGAATGGTTATGCTGGGAGGGTCTGCGTCCTGAGCCATCACGTTGGTTTTATTTAGGCTGATGGTCAACCCGAATTCATCACATGCTTTAGCAAAGCGGTCCATCAGGCGTTGTAGTTCAGCTTCAGTGTGAGTGACTATAGCAGCATCATCCGCAAAGAGCATGTCCCTAATGGTTGCATTCCTTACTTTGCTCATTGTCTTCAGTCGTGCCAGGTTGAATAGTCTGCCGTCGGAACGCGTGTGCAGGTAGATCCCTTCTGTGGACGTCCCAAAGGCGTACTTAAGCAGGACAGCGAAGAAGATGCCAAAGAGCGTGGAGGCAAGGACGCAGCCTTGTTTCACTCCGCTGTGGATGTTGAATGGTTCGGACGATGAGCCATCATTCGGCACTGTGCCTTTAAAATGCAGCAGATACGGGCTTAAAGGCTATAGACGACGTTAAGTCAATGAAACCTAGTAAACCCTGAAGTAAATACAAATGTGGAACAGCAAGAGCAGTAATACATGCAACAACAAATCCCAAAAGTCACTGGTCATAACAGACTTAAAAACTGAAATACATTTAACAAAACAGCAACCAAGCCATAAAACACAGCAGAAAGAAAAGCAAATCCAGAAAGTCAATAAATACACAATCTACAAGGGGATACCCACATAGAGCAAAAGCAACTACTACTACAGCCACAACAAGCACGGGAGACGAATCCAAAACATCTACAGGCACGTGTGGAGAAACAGCAACAACAACAACAATTCAAACAAAAGCACAATATACAAACATAACAGGGATCCCGTCAGAATAAACAGCACAACATCCAGACTAACAGTCCAAAATTACAGTCAAAAGTATAAGCATCCCCAATTGTAGTGTCAAACAAATTATTTAAATAACATGAAGCAACACTATTAAGAGGAGCTGAATCACCAGGAAAAGATCCAGGATCGCAGCAACAAAATCATGACATTAAAACACAGGTAGAAGTGGCATTACCTTTGGTAACATTAGGTTCCCAAAACAGCAGAAACAACATATATATATATATATATATATATATATATATATATATATATATATATATATATATATATATATATATATATATATATATATATATATATATATATATAAAGAGAGAGAGAGAGAATGAGAGAGAGAGGGAGTGAGAGATAGAGAGAGAATGTATATGGCATTACCTTTGGTAACATTAGGTTCCCAAAACAGCAGAAGCTACAGATATATATATATATATATATATATATATATATATATATATATATATATATATATATATATATATATATATATATATATATATAGAGAGAGAGAGAGAGAGAGAGAGAGAGAGAGAGAGAGAGAGAGAGAGAGAGATTATGAGAGAACAAATGGGAGTCAAAAGGTCAAAAGGAGGAAGAATGTAGTAATGGAGAAACAACGTTGGAGAGAAAGATATTAATTTCTTCAAGATGAAACCATTGACTAAGCATGGATTATGGAACAAGAGGAGGAATACTTCCTTCAAGATGAATGATAAATTGAATATCTTGGGAAAAACAATATACATGTACACATAACATGCTCAAAGAAAATTTTAAAAAGATAGAAATGTGTAGAACTCTACAATATATAACACTGCAGACAAAGAACAAAATGCAATATAACACAATGTTTACATGTCGGACCGAAGATCTTGCCTTAAAGTCTAAATAACTACACCAGTAAGGTAACTGGAAATTAATATAAATATATAATAATAAAAGCAAGACAAAAGCAGACCACATTCGGTGTTATCATCTGTGACAGGATTTGTTTGCAGAGAAAATTACACAACATTCACAGTGATTATTCATGGCATCTGTTTTTATTTTGCTTTTTTATTTACTATATTACTGTTGATTTTTTTATAAACAAAATCTGAAATTTTGCGTGAATAATGTTGAATCTTAACATATTTTCTGGTGAAAAGAAATATGTGTGAATAGTTTGGTACAGTGCCGGACTTAAACCTAAGGAGATAGCAATGGCAAGCTGTAGAGGCCCTATTCGGTACAAAATAAATTTGATACCCATTCAGACCGAGGATCGAAGATGTACCTTGTTTAGCCTGAGCCTAAATCAAGCACTAATTTCATAAGTACAACATTCAGAAGCAATAGAACATGGCATCTGTGAATTGCATACGTTATTTCTATTCATATATGGTCAATTGGTGTTTTATGCTTCTGAGAGGTGAAACTGGCTGACGTAATATAATACTCATGAGTTCTCTGCGAACAATTGGGAGATGTTACTATATTGGGAGGCGGGTGTGGAAATAACCTCCAAATCGGTAACTTTTTATCTCTGCTGTAGAGCTAACAGGTTTGAACTGGCCGCTCTTGTTGCATTTCAGTCATGGCTTGTGAGATTATTAAAGTCACAAGCCCGGGGCCTGTGCCTCGTTGAGAACTGACCAGTACAGTGCATAAACTATTATATCACTCACCCAACCCCCCACAAAAACACACATATAATGAGATTGTTCAATATGCTAACTATACAAAATTTAAGAAGGGAGTTTCTTAATATCTAAGTTAAATACCTAGAATTTATGCTTTGTGTGTTAGTCTTTGAGGGTGGGTTAAAAAGCTAAATGCTTCTGTTATGACTGATGCAAACCATTCTCAAAATTGTTTACTTCCTCCGGTAATGGATATATTGTTTAACACAAAGTCTATATCCGTTCTACTATTTTCACCGATAATTCGGTATTATGCCTCAGTGTTGGGTGTATATATTCAAAATACTAATCATAAATTAGTGTTGTGTGGGTAGGTAACGAATATGTTCTTTACATATAACACGAATCAGAATCCTTATAACATTTTTGCATACATTCAATGTAAGAGCATTTATGTTAAAATCCTTGTTTTGTACAGCATACAATATTTAGGTATTTATGTTAAAATTCTTATCACATTTCTGAAAAACATACAATGTACAAGTGTTTATGTTAAAATCCTTATATTTTTACACAGCACAGAATGTAAAAGTATTTATGTTAAAACCCTTTTCGCATCATACAAAGTTTAAGTATTTATGTTAAAATCATTATCACATATCTGCAGAGCATAGGAAATATAAATATTTATGTTAAATCCTTTTGCACAACATACAATATATATTTATATTAAGTCCTTATCACAATTTTGAACAGCACACTATGGATAAGTATCTATATTAAAATCCTTATTACAATTTTGCACAACATGCAGTATACATGTCAATTATTTATGTTAACATTACATTGCTTTTCTTTAATTCTCAACACATAGATCAATAGATATAGTTATAAGTAGCTCTCTGAAACTGATTCAACACTTTAATGTGCAACGCAAATCTGGTCTCCTGTCTGTATCGCTCGCCTTTTTTCTGTTTCAGGACTGGCTAGTATTGCTTCACGGGACCACGTGATCTGTCACCTCATAACAACTTTGATATTTACGGAATTGTATATTCCACGCAACATAATCAATACCCGCATACGATATGTACATTATAAATATTAATCGAATTAAAAACGTTTAGAGAATTATATATATGAAAGGGAAAAATATTTAGAACCTTTAAAGTATATTATATATGTGGGCAGGTTCTTTACCAAATTAAGAGTTTCTGAAAATTTTGATTTGAGGACAGCATCCAGAAAATTTAGGAGGAAAATAATTTCAGCATAACGAATAACGCTGGAAAATGATTTGTTGATGCAGAACAAATAAGTGATAATTATATTGGAAGCATTATGTTCATATGATCTAATAATGCATAAGTCACTTTTGCACAATTACATTCACATAAACGATAAATTGAACGCCGTATTTCTTATGTAAAAAGCATGGCAAATGCGACCGTTATGTGTGCAATTACTGCTAGCGATGTATCAGCAGTTAGATCGTTGTCTACGATAAGTAGATGTTCATGTCTTAGCGGAAAAAATTGTCGAATGTATACCCTTCAATCCCTTTTATGGTCACGTTACAAGCTTTCGTTATGTTGAAAAAGTCTTCGATCAGTCACTAACATTAAATACCGATCTTACCATTTTGCACAAGGAATGACCCAAAATAAGTGTTTTTTGTCACTGTCTTGCCAAGAATATCATATGGCTTAGTACATTAATCAAATTCTACTCACCTTCTGCTTTCCAAAGTCACCAATAGAGTGACCCTGAAAAGTATGTGACATAATAATACAATCCGTGTCTTAAATCAGTTTTTGCAAGTGACGTGAGACTGATTAGAAATATATTCGTAAATATATATTCATTTGGCTGAACGAGTCACATGGTTCAATTCCTAGGCTTGTCTACCACACAGTCCATATTACTAAGTCTACCGCGACCAATAAGGCCTATTCACCCCTCATCGTAGATATCTGATTTTGGAGGGTGCTCTCCCTGGTTGATCTTCGCAGACAATTTAGGGAGGCCTCCTGCCTTATGTAGTGTTTGTGCTATATTCATATTTCTTTATTTTTAAACAATATTTCAAAAACTAAGGCATTTTATTATTATTATTATTATTATTATTATTATTATTATTATTATTATTATTATTATTATTATTATTATTATTATTATTATTATTATTATTATTATTATTATTATTTTAATACGTTCATCATATGTAGTGTTCTTCATCACTTGGAAACCACGGTTCAATAGCTTCATTTTGTAGTAGTTCTAGCTGTTCGTTTTCACTTGGCATTCAATGTTCAGGGTCAATTATTTAATCATTGTATAATAACACTCTGGTTTATCTTGTTTATCTTATTTAGTCTTCCTTCTTTTGGCTTTTTTCCCCAATGTTAGCTTCATCTATCATTGTCTTTAATGTTGGCATTATATCAACTTTAGACTGGTTTGTTGGATTATGTTGTTGTTTTGGTGGTTGCTGTTGATCCGGATTGGACTTTTGCAATATTTGTTCTTTCAGTTTGGATAGCTGTTGTCGTTGCTGGCTCTGTTCGTGTTGTTTTGGCTTTCGTTGTTCTTGCTTTGTTTGCTGTTGCTGCTATTGTTGCTGTAATTTTATTTGTTGTTTTTAAAAAAAGAGTCTTTGGCAACTTGCTGTATTTGGTCTGTTTTTATTTCTCTCTGTTCTTGTTGTTGCTGCATAGACAATTGTTTTTGTTGTTCAGATTCATTCTCATTGCATTTCTTTAGAGTGTGGCCGATTTGCGCACATATATTGCATTTTCTATGACAAATGCAGACTTTATACCATGTTCTAACAAGAAACCCAAGGTGATAAAAGGACTTCTTCACCTATTTCAATTTTGCTTTTACAATTTCAAACACAATAGTCCCATTATAAATTGATGTACCTGGAATTTTGTCTAGTGTTGCATGTATTGCTGGTATTTGAAATGTCTTCCCAAATCTTGCTTTTACCACGTCTATTGGTATTTCAAGTGGGATATAGTTAGGATATAAGTTCCCTGTTTGTCGTTTGATTTTCCTTAAGATTAGATTAGGTTTCTTTACTGTTGTCTGAAGGTTTTTCAATCTTCATTTCTCCATTAGGTAATATTGCTGTTTTACCTCTGGGTCTTATAATATATTATTCTTGTCCTGCTCGGTTTATGGAGTAAATCTTCCCCATGGCGTTGGGATACAGACCTTTAATTGCCACCTTTACTTCCGTTAATGTTGGAAGATTTTCTTTTGGGATTTTCGACATATCCACAAAATGAGTTCCCTCTTGGTAATGACATTCTACGAACGATCCTTCTTCTCTAGTTATTCTTTTCACGTTAAAGTATTTGTCTATTTCGAATTTCTTCAAATGTTTCTTGCTTCCATCTTTTTCATGTACAATCCTGTGAGTGAATTTCACTTTGTTGTCGCTTGTAGTTTTGTTCTGTGTTTCCACAAATTGTATATTTTATTTCATTTATATCTTGTATTTAGTTTTTGATCTCAGATATATTTTTTGGGGGGTTGGGGCACCAGACAGATGCCCTAACCCCCGCTTAACCGAAAAAAAAAATATCTAAAAGTTAATGTTTATTTGTATTCCCCCCGATATGTAGATATGTCTTATTTATATAATCCTGATCAAAAAATGTAATTTTTTAAAAAATTTTTGATGGGGTATTTTTTCTTTCCCTAGTGCTTTCTAAATGTTCATTTCTCCGATAAGGCTTCATTTTTCTTATCGGGATCATTTCCCTTTTTTTCTTTGGTGACCTTGGCTAGAGGTCCTCTACGTCCTATGTGTGTTATGTGTTTGGTGCTCTTGTATGTTGCTATAATTTGTTTTCTTGTTAGGACAGCCTTCTATACCTATTCTCCCATTTGTCTATTCCATTATATGCATCCCATTCTTTCCTTCTCATTCTCCTCTTCAAATTCACTCATTCATTTATTCTTTCTATTTGATGCATATAATTTTTTTATTTTTCTACTTGATTTAAATAATTTATTTTATTTTATTTTATTTTTTAATTTTGAATTTCTGAAGTTAGACGGTGTACTAATTACTTAGTAAAATTGAAGTATTTTTACCTAATGTTTATTATATGTATGTGTGTTTGATGTTCTGTCTACCTTTACTCTTTCAATTTTGTTGCTAGGGAAATAGGGTTCCAAATTTTTTTTACTTTTGATCCCATTTCCCAGCATTTATTCCAAATCCCTAATAAAAAGTTCAAAAGATATGTTTATTTATAAGTCCACCCACATCTGGTGTTTTCTGAGGATCTTCCCCAGGCCTGCTCACTTAGCGTAACGCCGTGTGATATAGCCCTACGAGGTCCTTGTCTCGTACTTCTTCCATGTGTAGAGTTATCTGTAAAGACATGAAAACCATATTAGTACATAATTGTTAGTAAAATCTACATGTTAAAATGATTTCATTTAAAATAAATTTATTTCCTTATACTAATTATTTCTCCACTCCTTTTCATAGTTGTTAATATAAAACATTATTTTCATATGGTCTAATTTGTTATATCCCCCATCGATGTAATGTAATTTCCCTATTTTAAAAAACCCATTTATTAAATAATATTTATAGTTTCTTCTCTTTCATTTTTTATCGCTTGACAATATACAATTACATGTCGTTTGGAAAATTCATAATTCTTACACAGTTGGCATTGCGGTATATCTTTGATCACGTGACTTCTTTTGGCAATGTCTCCTGTTAACCAGGCGTTATGTAAAGATTTAAAAATTATACTTTGAATTTTAACGACTTTATTCTTCCCCATAATTTCTATATATTTCCCCAATTAGTACCACATACTTCTGTTTCTATCTTACATACTTTATTTTTGAAAAATAGTTCTCTCAGTACTTTGTAAGTTTTTTCGTATCCCCCTCCCATAAAATATTTACATCCCTGTATTTAAAAATAATTTTTTATGTATTGAAATTTTCTAGGCACTTCTAGTAATTTAGTTTCTTAATTGTTCCTATATATTTCATGTTTACTTTTAAGAACAAACCCAAACCAATTAAGAACAATGGATTTCATGGTATAATTTATGTTGGAATATGTATATGTTTTGCCACTTGGGCTCTTTTTTTAATACTTAGTGGCGTTTATGCCCAGGTTTATAGTGATTTTTTTTAAAAAAAAAAATCTATTACTTGCCTATAGTTTTCATTGTCTTCGTTTTGCCCAAGTTATATACCTAGAGCTTTTATCGTTCTCTTTATATATTGGGGAAGCAATCCTGACTGATTTCCGCTCCAGTTTCCTATTTTTAATATTTCTGTTTTGTCATGATTTATCTTGGACCCCGATGCATTATCAAAATTTTCATGTTCTTTCATTAAGTGTTTAAAAGAATTATGATTTCTTATAAAGCTTGTTTAATCATCAGCATGTTGTAGCATTTTAATTTCACTTTTTAAGTTGGGAATATGTATTCCTTCTATGCTACTATCATTTCTTATTTGTATACTTAAACTTTCTATTGCTATTACGTATAATAGCATCGATAGTGGGCATCCTTTCCTCACTGCTTAGCATATCGAAATTTTCCGTAGTAGCTCTCCAATTACCTGTACTTTGTTCTAGCTTAAATAACTTTTCGCGTGTCTGCTGGGTGATAACAAAGCTTCTCTGCTAACTCTGAAAACATTTCTGTAGGTCACAAAAATAACTGCTATTTAAGTGAATTATTTGAAGTGGATAAGAAAACAATAGAAAATTGAGGAAATTGTGCAGCACGTGAACACAGTGCGCCATGAGCCTAAGGAACTTAATTGTTCAGCAGCTTATGCTGCACCATGTATAATAGTTCGAAAAATACAATTTATACTGTCTTTTAATAAAACTGGAAAATTACTTATACAGAAACGAATTACACATTATCGATAAATTGAAATATTGTAAAAACTGATTATTGATAAAACTGAAATATTGCAAAAGAATGAATATATAGCCTGAATCAAAATTATAACATCAAAATGTCGAAATAAATACACAAGCACATACACTTTGATTTAAAATAAACCTACATACAAACCATTGAATATCGACCCAGAGAATCTCTAAGATGATGTTAATCCTGAAAGAGTCCACACTAATAAAATAGTGTATCACGAACATGCTTCAGACTTGCAATTACCAATGACATGGTGTTAATAAATTAAAAGAAAAAACTGTTATCGTAGTCTCGGGAATTACTTCACGAATTATCTCACATCGAAGTATATCTGACTGCAGTATGATTATTATTTTAAATTCTTTTAAAAGTGTATCAATAGATCCATGATCATCAGTTATATGGTCATAATATTCTATCAAATATTTTAGCCATTAGTGTAAAGATAAATGATAAGGGTGGTGGTGTTTGACCATGATCACCACACATAATAATTGCAGTAATTTAAAAAAAAACAATCAGGAAATAGTTTATTATCTAAAACGATAATGTGAAAATTTAATCACAAAAAGTAATCTTATTAATATGTTTCTCACCAATTATTTGTGATGTCCATTGATCTCTCTTCAATTGAAAGAAACTATATTACGTAGTGGAGTTAACTCCTCGTTCGTTCAATTATCTGGCGAGTCTCTATGTGGATGTCAATACCCATGAGAGCAGAATTCCGAAAAAATTTAATCGCACGTGTTATTTACCAGAACCTTCAGGTCCATTTAGACAAACAGCCTTAAGAATGGCTACATGATTGTATTGTCTTTCTTTTTCTTCTTCTCTTTCTCCTTCTTCTCCTTCTTCTTCGTATCAGTATTAGTAGTATATTACATATATTTGTCCGTCTTTGTTATAAATACCAGTGTGTATGTGTGTGTGCTTCTCGTACGAGAAATAGTACTAGAAATAATCAGTCTTACTCAAGCTGAAATCCGACGTTTGCATCCTAGGCAATATAAGAGCCTGTCTTTCAAAATCAAACATATTACTTTATCTTCACAATTAATGCACCTCTCGATAGAAAAACTTAGATTAACATACTAATTCACAACTCATTAAAGATGGGTAGACAATCAAGAGAACCAACATACAAAAAGCCATTAGTTCTGAAATTTATTTGAGAATGTAATCACCGTGTTATGTACTGGAATGTGTGCGCTATTGCTTGAGCGAATAACAAATTTATAGACCCTGGGATAATTCCAATAAGGAAAACAAAATGGCTCCTTTTCCTGTACACTAGTTTGATCACAAAGTGCTTTTTCAGAGCTTCTCATTATTTTATCTACCTGGATATACATGTACATGATTCAAACGACGATAACTATATAACACTGGTTAAAAAGACCGTGCTTGTACCTGTATGCGTATACATGTTGCTGGTTGAAAAGATGTACTTACAAGTAGATGGTTTTAAAGATTACAGCTATATGGATATTGTAACGACATGTAATTAAATTGCATGCGTGTTAAACGTTGAATTTCTTATTTATTTTATGTCATTCTTATTCCATTTTTATATCATTAAATGCAATTATTATTGTTATGATGATTATGTTAGAAACATCATATTTATTTAAATCGTAAATGTGACTCATTTAAGTAGGAGCTTTGTATGATAGTAAATTCAAAGGTCGCTATGGAAATTATTGTCTGATACTTCTCCAGGCTTTCGTGATGTCCAGATGGATAGCAAAATTATACATGCGTGTGTACGGTACTGATATTGAGACTACATCAAATTAAAACTGTATATTGAGATTCAGACTACATCAATTTAGACATGTATATTGAGATTCAGACTGTATCAATTTAGAACTGTATACTGAGATTCAGACTGTATCAATTTAGAACTGTTTTAACAACTTTAGAACAAATTTAGGATCTTCGTATTAAAATAGTAAGTCTTGTTTCCTATATTTACCTTTTAGTTTTCTAGGGAAACAAATAATTTGTGTTAAAATTTACAAAGCTTGCTGTCATCATTCTTTCTTTGTTTTATTTTGAACGAGTCGATAAGTAACAATATTTACCTCTATGTACATGTACGTGCTTTTGGAGATCATAACGTTAATTATATGTACCTTTATAATTCAGATGTATAATGACAGTTGCATTTGCAAAACCTCACGGCATCAAAACAAGCAAGTTACCAAGTAAAGCCTCTATCTCTAATCCAGAAATCAGTTACTCTGAAATGTACAATATACCCTACAAAAGAAAAAACATAAACTATATATCTTTTTGGATGTCCATTCAACACTGAAAGCCTTACAAAAGCTTACAATTGACAAACTGGTTAATTTTCATGATAGTGGTTTTATACTGTTTGCCTAATGCCATTGCAAGTGAAGGTAATGAAAGTTCAAATAAACCAGACAAAGCAGTCCCGCAGTCATCAGTTTCGGAATGACTGCACAGACTGACTTCAAACAGTACATAAATAAACATATGATATATACTTTGAAAATGTTTGGAACAAAAGTTCCTAAAGCAAGTTTCAGAACATCAAACAATTTTGTTGTAGTGTGGCATCCGTCTTATCAAACCATTTGTAAAGAATAAAGTGTTCTTTTTGGGCATCTTTGATATAAAACCAGTTATGGAGAATGAGGTGTAGCGTGGCTTCCATAGTACAAAATCAGTCGTAGATAATGAGGTGTGACATACATAAAAAATCAGTTGTAGAGAATGAGGTGTTCAAGTGGGTGATCCTTCATATACAACCGGTTGTGTAGAATGAAGAGCATTCGTTTTGTATCCTTTATGTAAAGCCAGTCATAAAGAATGAGGTGTTCTTGTGTGGCCTCAATCATATACAACTATAGGCATACAATTAGGTGTTATAGTGTTGCATCCATTTTTAAGAACCAGTTGTAAAAAATCAGGTGTTATGTTGTGTGTCATCCTTCATATAAAACCAGTAGCATAGAATGAGGTGATCTGTTGTGTGTTATCCTTCATATAAAACCAGCTGTATAGAATGAGTTGTTCTGTTGTGTTTTATCCTTCTTATAAAACCAAATGTATAGAATGAGGTGGCATTGTGTCATTATCATATTCAGAACTCATGCATACTTCTTGAAGTGTTGAACGTCAACTAGTATCCACACCACAATATAATCTACTGATGGTAAACAGACCATTGTTTAGTGTATTGCGCACCACATTTGAGAAGTTCTTTATGCTAACTTAATTGCTAACCATAGTGATCGTGTACCGTTTGAGAACATCTTGAACTTTTAAAAGAACACAAGTTATATAAATAGCATGCTACCTAATTTCATTTTTAATGAATTGTCACCCCATTTCATAGGATTGTATCATATATATATATATATATATATATATATATATATATATATATATATATATATATATATATATATATATATATATATATATAAATATATATAACCTTTTAGCGGTACATGCTTACATTAGTTTAATATGGATTATCTTCCCAAGTTTGACAGTTTTTTCCCAAAGGCACATACATGGATACATACATATATACATGCATGCATGCATGCATGCATGCATGCATGCATGCATACATACATACATACATACATACATACATACATACATACATACATACATACATACATACATACATACATACATACATACATACATACATACATACATACATACATACATACATACATACATACATACATACATACATACATACATACATACATACATACATACATACATACATACATACATGCACACACACATACAAACATACACACATACACACACGTACATACACACACACGTACATACATACACCTACCAACCTACCTACCTACCTACCTACCTACCTACCTACCTAACTACCTACCTACCTACCTACACACATACATACACACATATACAAACACGCACACGTACACACATACACACACATACACACATACATACACACATACATACATGCATACACACACATACACACATACACACATGCATACATACATACATACATACATACATACATACATACATACATACATACATACATACATACATACATACATACATACATACATACATACATACATACATACATACATACATACATACATACATACATACATACATACATACATACATACATACATACTGTGACAAAAAATCAAATACTGAATGATATTGTAAAAAGGACTTCAGAGTAATTAGAATATATTAGAATATATCATTCTTAAATTATTGTGAAGTAATCACCAAGTAAAACATTGTTTTGCATCAAGCCCTTGGCCTAAAGTGTATTCAATAATCTTACTTGGTAAAGTGAAAAAATGTTAGACTTCTTAATCATTTGTTGTTTAAATAATAATAATAATAATAATAATAATAATAATAATAATAATAATAATAATAATAATAATAATAATAATAATAATAATAATAATAATAAAAATAATAATAATAATAGTAAATTCTTCCTTATTCTTTACACAGGATTGCTTTTCCAATATTTTTCATCCTGAATTTCGTATGGTGTCTGTAGGAATTCAGTGCAGCACTCCAATTCACCACATTGATTGGCCTGCTAGATCGCTGGTTTGGAATCTCTCGCCAACTTACTTTGATTGCCCTGCTAGGTCTCTTGTTTGGAATCACTAACCCAAGTATATTGATTGTCCTGCTAGGTCTCTGGTATGAAATCTCTGGCCCATTTACATTTTTTGACCAGCAAGGTCTCTATTACAGCTGTTAAAATGGAACGAAATTTGTAAATTTCTCAAAAGGGTAAAGCTCTCCTTATATTCTATTCATTAGCTGGTTTCTTTTTGTTCATAAGAGGAGTTTGAAACTATTTATCAGAAAATTTCAATAGAGCAGTTCAAGTTATCTGTTTTATAGACAAAAGCTGCATCATCCCAAAGTTTTCTTCAGTTTTTAATTTTCTAAGTATCACTGATGGCACTGAATTAAAGGATATTTATGATAATGAATGAAACGCTGTTCATGCCCACAAGTTCAACGTTGTAACTGTAGTCAAGTAATATAACGTAGTAAAAAATGGCAAATCTGGGGAACATGTTATAACGATGGTGGGGTGAACTAATTTCATGAATCATCTACATTAGAAATAGCCATATCCATACAGTGTACAAAAATGTTATGTTGATGTTAGACCATCTGTCGTTGTTAGGATGACAAACAATGTGCAAATATTACAGATGAGGCTTTGTTTAATTATCTCTTAGAATATACAGCTTCTCCTGTTGTTTTTTATACAGTTGAAAAATGTGCAAGGACTAATAGATAGCATGATTGTTATTAAACCTATCTGCTTACGAAGTTTGGGGATATACTGCAGTTTGTCTGACCGGCACAATTGTATTGACCTCGTATTTTCTGAGCCCTTTGAGACATGCTAATGTACAATCATGAAACTTAATATGCTTTTGTATCATGATTGTATTGTCATGATATTATCATGTAAATATGGAATATAACTCACTAGCATTATAACGGTTATTCCATTTTTGGGGCTTTCGTAATATTTAAATTCTTAAAACAAACTTTATTTTGAAGAGTTACGTTGGAAACTAGGTGAATATGAATAAAGCTTCAGAAATTTGTCAATGCTTCCTTGAATTTATCTGCGGGTGGAGACGAATAGAAAACAAAAATGATAAAAATATATCATTTTTGCCAAATAAGGATCGTTTTATGTATTTATCAAACATAATACATGCATAAATCAAATGCTATACTTCGTTTGATGAATTAATACATTAATGATTAAAATGTTTGTTTATTTCGATTTGAAGTTTTTTTATGACTCTAATATATAATTTGTGTACATACTGTTTATCCATTTTCATTCAAAGCATTTCACCAGCGTGGCATTTGAAATATAGTGGTCTCAAGCGTCGGACTATCATATTTTAGCACTACTTATAGGGTCTTGTTTTTCTTGAAAATTAAATCTCAAGAGCCTCTAGCCATTGCTGTGTCTTTGCCTTGTCCAACTCGTTTATCTATGTAGGACATTACGGAAGCCATGCTTCGGCACTATCAAACTACTTTATTCTTCTTTTACCTTCACTTATTAATCCACCAAAGCCAAGGCATTTTCTCACTGGCCAAATCATTGACTTAGAAGTGACCGATGTTCATTACATCTTGCAATAGTCTTCTGTTATTTTGTGAGGGTGGTAATTTCTTGTGTTCGAGATTTTTATTCACCAATTTTACGATCATCAGACCTCCTTTGTAACTGATAAATTTGGCTGTGAAGTTACAACAAGTAGATTATGATTGGTATTACCCTGGCAACATTATACATTTTTAGTATGGAAGATTTCATAGACTGACTTTACAAATATATAACTGGGCATGTTCTGCATATTTTATAAACTATGTAGAATGAGGTTTCCAGAAAGAGGCTTTGTAACATCAAACACATCATTGGAGATTGGCTTTCTTCCAATATAATAAGTGGCACAGATGAAGAAATATTACACTGATCACATGTAAACTCACATACCTGACTTGTGCATACCTGCTGAAGGATGCCCGAAACGAAAGTGCACAATCTGGAAGAAGAACTGACAGATAAGCACATTATTTTTAAGCATATTGACTTCCACGCCAATTAGATGACAATTCGTGACGTGAACTTCATCAGGAAATTCGTGCAGATAAATATTCCTCCATAAAAAAAAATATTGGGCATTTTGAGTGAATGTTTTTATGTAACAAGCTTTGACCCAAGCAAACATTTGGATAGTTTTTATGTTTGCATATGTACTGATCACAGATGTAAAGAGTCTACGAAATGCTTTTCTCATGGTTCATTAGCAAAAGTTTGTTAATTTTACTCCTCCTCAGCTCCTTGGGAGCTTGCCATAAAATTTGTCAACTCATTACACAGTTTATTTGATCCTGAATGAAAATAGTACGGCTCAGACACCCAATATGGACACCACCACAGCTATCTCAAAAATCCTATTATTGCCAATCCACCTGATTAGATGGTCATATCAGCATGAGATTTATTGAACGTTTTCTTTTGTCTATCTGATCCTAAATGAAAATTGTGCTGACATGATGCACAATAAGTCCCTTACTGTGGACATCTAAAAAATCTTGCTGTTGCCGTATCACTGCACAGAAAGTCATTTTGGCATGGGGTAAACACAATAAGATTTAAATGTCTAGTTAGCCCTTCATGAATATAGTTCAAATACTCAATGCAGCAGCCACAATGGCCATCTAGAAATCTTGTTTAATTGCTTCCTTTGAATGGACAGTTATTTAAATATGGGAGATGGGGGTGGGTGGGATAAATTACTTACTGTTATAGTTAATGTGCCCGCCTTTATAGCAGTGTGTTCTTGTCAATTCTCTTGGTTGAAAAGTTATAAGAGGTTTTCACTAGAAATCACTGTAAGAATTTTCCTAATGAAAACCTATCCACTCAGACATCTAGTATGGCAGCCGCATTGGCCATGTTGTTGCTGAATCTCCAGAGTGGATGATTATATGAAGATGGAACCTTTATTAATGGACTTGTTTATATGGTTATAAATGAAAATGTTTCTGCCAAAAACAGGCAACTACCTGTCTTGATAGTCAACATCATGGTTTAGTATTGTAGGTTTCCAGCAAAAGTTTCCTTTACATCGTTTTAAGCATTTTGGAAAGGTTCGATTTTCAAAGTTGTTTTCTGTTTCCAGGAATTGTTTTATCTTTGTGTTAAATTATCATTTAATCAGCACTATATAGTAATGCCTTTATATTGTTTGTGTTTGATTTAGATTTTCAACGTAGCTTTAACAAGTTTTAGTCATATTGCAACGATGTATGCACTGTGACTGTTTATAGTAAAGACACCAGTCCGATCAGGACTAACACCAACCTCTTAATGCCGAGTGTCAAGAGAGGCAGCTGTTAGATGCCTTCATGTTAATGTATGTGATACTAAATGACTATAATAATATAATATTCTATATTAAATGACTATATTATGATATAATATAATATGAGGGTGAGGTGAGGTGAGGTAAGGTAAGGTAAGGTAAGGTAAGGTAAGGTAAGGTAAGGTAAGGTAAGGTAATATAATATAATAATATAATAATATAGTAATATAATAATATATAATAATATAGTAATATAATAATATACAATACAATACAATATAACAATACAATACAATACAATACAATACAATACAATACAATACAATACAATACAATACAATACAATACAATACAATACAATACATTACATTACATTACATTACATTACATTACAGCACAGCACAGCACAGCACAGCACAGCACAGCACAGCACAGCACAGCACAACACAACACAACACAACACAACACAACACCACACCACACCACACCACACCACACCACACCACACCACACCACACCACACCACAGCACAGCACAGCACAGCACAGCACAGCACAGCACAGCACAGCACAGCACAGCACAACACAACACAACACAACACAACACAACACAACACAACACAACACAACACAACACAACACAACACAACACAACACAACACAACACAACACAACACAACACAATACAATACAATACAATACAATACAATACAATACAATACAATACAATACAATACAATATAATATAATATAATATAATATAATATATCCTCATTGAAGTAACCAGCCTTGATGCGTATTAAGTTTTAGGGCAGTGCATACACCAAGCAATTTATTGTGTAATGCGATTGTGGGAGTCATCTATAATTGCGACTGATTTAAAAGTTACTCTCTCTCTCTCTCTCACACACACACACACACACACACACAAAATATTAAAATGATTAGCCCTTTATATGTTATGGTAATCAAATATTAAGCCCAAGTTCCCCATAGTGAAATTTTCATGTTAATCAGCAGAGCTGTAAAAAAATTGTCATCATAGAGATGAAAGTCAAATGGACTCACACACATAGATGGACAAAGTGATTCCAAATGTCAGATGGACTCACACACATAGATGGACAAAGTGAATCCAAATGTCAGATGGACTCACACACATAGATGGACAAAGTGAATCCAAATGTCAGATGGACTCCCACACATAGATGGACAAAGTGAATCCAAATGTCAGATGGACTCGCACACAGATGGACAAAGTGAATCCAAATGTCAGATGGACTCACACACATAGATGAACAAAATGAATCCAAATGTCAGATGGATTCACACACATAGATGGACAAAGTGAATCCAAATGTCAGATGGACTCACACACATAGATGGACAAAGTGAATCCAAATGTCAGATGGACTCCCACACAGAGATGGACAAAGTGAATCCAAATGTCAGATGGATTCACACACATAGATGGACAAAGTGAATCCAAATGTCAGATGGACTCACACACAGAGATGGACAAAGTGAATCCAAATTACCAGCTGAAAGTGTAAATGGAAATATTATGAACAGGACACTACTCTTGACTATTTTGCATGAAATGAAAGTGAATTTTATTGGTGTTAATTAACTGTACTTTAAAAGCATGAAGTATGGCTTACTATTATTATTACTATCTTCCTAATCTCTTTAATAATCATATATTTGGTTTCATTGTATAAAGTTATGTTGACTGCCATTCATTTACAGAAGGGGGCTGAACAATTATCCCCAAAATTAACAATTTCCTCGTGAAATAATTCTCATTATAAGACGTGGACAAATCACTTATTATATCCATTAATTAGTTAATCAAAATAATCATCTGAAGATAACATAAAAATTCTGGTTTGAAAGAAACTCCAAGGTGCACCTTTCACTCTGCGGAAATAAGTGTTTCGTCCCTTAGTAGTTTCTACTTTCTATAATTGTAATACTAAAACTCTGGGGACCCCGAGTGGCTAAGTAGTCTAAGTTGTTCATCCTTATGGATGACTGTCATCTCACCTATGTCTGCATGGGTTCGAGTCGCTGATTCGGCCAACGTGTGTATCTGAAAAATCTTGCCAGTTCCTTCTCGTGAGCCTTTGGTTCTTTCAGTAGTTTTCCCGGTTTCGTCCTCCACTATTTATACTAGCCGCCATATATAGCCTATATTGTGCTCAAACATTTTGTTAAAGCCGATAGCAATAACAACACAACTAAAACTCTAATATGCTATGCAACCTCCATAGTATATGCCCAGCTCCAGCCCTCATTATTGCCAACTACATTGATCTGAGAGCTACAAACCAGATAATTGCATAAAAAGGTGTGGAGCTAAATAAAATATGATCAAAATATATTAAGCGGTTGAACATTAACAGCCAAAAAAAAGGAAACTGCAGTGGCTTCCATTATTTTTGACTATCTTTTGGGGCTGATGGTATGGCTATGAATACATGAGATACTGCTAAGTCCAGACATATATCATGCAAACGTTGCATACAGATACCTTTTTTATATCGTAACTTGGACAGATAATGTACTGTTAACCCTGAGCCCGTTTGTCACGATTCTGATATTTGAAATTGTGTATAATTGGTACAAGTGTTAGTAAAATATCTTCATTTAACTTAGTTGAAACGTTATCCTCCAGTAAATGGACAAAATAATTGTGAAACTGTTTTTCCATCATGACTTGCTGTGAATTTAACATCGTGGTGGGAAGTCCTGTATATGGCATGTGACACACTGTCAAGTCATGACTTGTACATTGGCAGAATTTTATGACATCCCTCCAGTGGTCACAGTGTTATTGGCTGGAAAAGCATATGTGTTAACATCATTTTTCCACTTTCAGATGGGTTTAAAAAGAGACTGGTAGTCATATTTAATTTAACACTGCATGTGTTCATGCGTTCGCCTTGAGAAATGATATAAAACATGGTACGCAACACAGTCTGTATTCAATATGCACATTCTTCCTAATCTCCTAAATAGCTAAAGAGCTACAGCATGGATACCAAACTTGAATACCGTAACATTTAAATAGAATGACGAAAGTGGTATATTAAACACTGACATATTATCATAGATATAAGCATGAACAGTTTCATGGCTCTAAATATGGGTTTTTAATTCAAGACTTGGCAATATATATATATATATATATATATATATATATATATATATATATATATATATATATATATATATATATATATATATATATATATACTTAAAACTAGGCGTTTTACCATAACTGTTTCGCTAAGACTTTGAGAGTTATATCTAGCGCGCGACTCATTTCAAATTAATTTGGGCTGAGTTATGTGGGTATTATTGGTGTTCTTGTGTATTGATGAATCAGCGCCTGTGTATTTATTTTGAATACGGCATACACTCACTTACTTTGCCTCTAGTAGTGTATTTTGTACATAATCCTTGGGTAGAATAAGTAAATGAACATAATAAATGGGTTACTGTATTAGTATGGAAAAATATTGATTCGTTTTGTCAGATTGATATAGAGTACTATCAAGTTCATGCAGCAGTTCCATCCGAAAAAAAAACTTTTCTATTTTTCCATACAGATGCAGTAAACTATAAATATAATTTGCTTTCGAACAGTTTGAATTAAACAAAGTTTGATATTCCAAAATGACGGTCGGTATATTGAGGCTTTTTTACACGTCACATACACACAGGAGAGCGTATGCACGTTCGTAAGAAGTTTTAATTTTTTAGCGATTAAGGTGGATGAAAAGAACTAGTAAACCCCAGTGTATTTTCTTGTAACAACCAAACAAATGTTAGGAGAACTATCTTAAAATTGGACTGTGGGCATTTATAATTTTGATTTTTATCATTTTCGAAACATTTTAAGTGCGTGAATGTGTTTATTCGGTTTAGTCAAAAGAGAAAATTAGCGATACGACGGAGAAAGAATAGTGTATTCCTACTTTTAAAATTATCAATTCACGTGCATTTTTATGGAATGTTTTTTTTCAGAACTTTAACAACAAACATCCCATTTGTAAAATGACACAAATAGGAAAGATACAACATTTCTGTTAAATAGCAGAAGATTGAACTGGAGACGAAGTCTGCTAAAATCCTAAAACTGACAATTTCCATTGATCACAAATTGTACCATGGGTTGTGCGTCAATTGTATTGTTGTGAAGCAACTAGGCCTATCAGTCAGACACAGAAAAACACTTCTGATGTTATTGCTTTGTGAACACAACTAAAGTTGATTCGAGTCTAATGAGGTAAAAATAAATTTGATAACGAATGAAATCACTTACAGTAAGTAATGACTTTTTCTTTTCTAGACTCAAGACAGGCAATCATGCAAAATAATGCCTATGCATGTTCTTGTGCTTGCTCAGATCTCCATAATTATTGAGTGGTTTATCACATATTTCACACCTGAATGGTGTTTCTCCAGTATGTATCCTCTTGTGAGAATACAGACTTCCACTGTGACAAAACCGTATACGACATACTTCACACATAAATGTTTTTTTCCACTGTATGAGTTCTCATGTCCTCTTTAAAATTTCCACTCCGAATAAACCCTTTATTACATACTGCACACTTGAAAAATTTCTCTACAGTATTTTTTTGTGATTCTTCAAAATGTCATGGCTATGGAACAGTTTATCACATACTTCACACTTGAATGGTTTATCCCCAGTATGCGTTCTCGAGTGCACTTTCAGATGTTCATTCCGATTAAACCCTTTATCACATATTGCACACGTAAACAATTTTTGTATAGAATGTATCCGCTTATGCCTGCTCAGACTTCCTGAGTTACAGAACCATTTATCACATATTTCACACTTTAATGGTTTTTCTCCAGTATGTATCCGCTTGTGTTAAGTCAGACTTCCACTGTGAACAAACATTTTATCACATACTTCACACTTAAATGATTTTTCCCCAGTATGCATCTTCTTGTGCCAGTTCAGACTTTCACTACTAGTAAACTCTTTATCACATACTTCACAGTTAAAAGGCTTTTTTCTCCTGTAATTTTGATCATGTGCGTATTACTACATCCACTTTGACTAAACCTTTCCCCAATACTTTACACTTGAAAGTTTTTGTGTTCTCCAGTATGTACCCTCTTGCGATTTCAAAAGTCAAAACATTTTATCACATACTTTACACTTTACTGTTTCTTCTTTAGCAGGGTTTCTCACTCACCACTCACTCTTAAAATTTTATTCTCCTGCAATCCCTGATGTATAAACTAAAAGTTGTAATGTTACTAAACCATTAATCACATAATGTTTCCCTTTACCCTCATCTCTGCATCAGTTCTTTTTAACCTCACTAGCAGATTTTACATTAAGTTTTGTTACTACTCAATCTGATCCGTTGACACTAAGACGAGTTTGCTTTTTAATCCCTTAATGATATACTGCATACTTCACACTAATGTTTCTTTTCTCCTTCGGCATGTGCAAACCATTCTAAAGAAAACTTCCACCTTCTTAAATCCGTGCTTGTACCTGTTTCGTGCGCCACGCGTCTCGCGATCTCACGCTCTAATAGTGAGATCCTAATGTATTGAAATTGGTGAATACTTTTCGCTGACAATGACAAAAATATTCAAAAAGAAACAATCGATGATATAAGTATGACTAACACACTACGGTTCAATTAGATAGTGATTACGTGACCACTACTAGTTCTCACCTAAACATTCTAAAAGAAAAACATGTAGGGGATATCATAAATGAATGGGAATTAACTAGAATGAAATTAAACGTATAACAAAATATTTTAGTAAAACTAAGAGAATACAAAAAGAGTGGATTAAAGATGCATATTTTGAAAATTTAACTAAAAACTTGCAATAAATAGAATCAGAAAAAGGTAAATGGAAAATGGCATGAAGTAGAGAAAGAAATTATTCAGGGTATAACAATTTTGGGCAGGTAAATTTTGGAATCTATATAAAAAGGGTAAAGGAATCTAAAGAAGATTCAAAATTAAAAAAGGGAATTGCAAAAGAATAGAGTACAATCGAATGATATAATTTATAAGAATAAATAAGATATTTCTGAATGTATAAAACAGTAATATGAAAAGTATACAAAACTCATAATATTGATGGAAATATATTAAATGACTATTTAAGAGAGACCAGATACAAACAAATATCATTGAGTGATAAGGAAAAATGTGGCAGTTATGTTACTAAGGGAGAGATATTAAAAGAAATAAATAGTCTAAAAAAGAGAAATCACCATAAATGACAGCAGTTACCACATTGACCTTTCAAAGTCTAATCAGGCCCAGCAGGGATATATATTATACTCGTCCAGTATTTAATCCTCCCAGGGTGGCTCATTGTATCTGAGGCAATAAATCAAGTCTACCTGCGTTTGCATAGTCCATTGTTGTCAAGAAAGAATTTCAAACTAACATATCAGGATGGAAATATTATTGACTTGAGAAACGAAACTCAATATATTAATTTAGACATATGCTCAAAGAATGATGACTGAGTAAATTTTGAAGAAAAATATGTTTGACCATGACCTTGAAATTTGACTTTGACCTTGATGGTCTCCCTTGACTTTGAAATTTGACCTTGACCTTTACGGTTGACCATTTGCCTTTGCTTTTAACCTGATATGCCTTATTATTATTATTATTATTATTATTATTATTATTATTATTATTATTATTATTATTATTATTATTATTATTATTATTATTATTATTATTATTATTAATAATAAATATATCAAAAATAATTAGTAGCATCCTAAACGGTTACCCG
The DNA here is from genome assembly GCA_016746295.1 of Potamilus streckersoni. NCBI lineage: Eukaryota > Metazoa > Mollusca > Bivalvia > Unionida > Unionidae > Potamilus > Potamilus streckersoni. The sequence continues at coordinate 509,642 of JAEAOA010001665.1, read as the reverse complement.
TTATTGGGGCCTCTTATAGCCTGTGTGTCTTATAGCCAATGATGGGAACTAAAATGGGGACCTTCAGTACCAAAATCCAGCATTCTTGCATTGAGCTAAGAAATTCAGTTACAAATATACGCTCGAGAAATTATTATATAACTATTACTAACACGAGAGCATTACAATTATAAGCATTACATTTCTCATTTTTTTAAATGAATCTAAAAATTTGTGATTTTATTAAAATATATCACCACTGCACGTAAAAAAACTATTCAATTATATAGACACAGTAATATAGCATACAATGGAAAATCAATAATTGCTTACGTCACATCCATACCTAAATATCTGTTTGACTATATAGAGATCAATATGTATATGTACTTTTATACATATATATGTTTAATTTTAAGGTTTTATTATCAGAGAATAACCTTAAAGAGGATGAATAATAACGTTAGTTCGAAGCACATTCACCAATCAAATGTTACAGTCCGATTTTATTAACAACTGCGTATCGTAGGATTTCCTGATAGGTCAGAACACCGTTCACATTATCGGCTGGGACCTAGCAAGAGGTGTGGTTTCTAACCAGACAGACAGATAAACAGACAGACAAGTACACTTTATTCAGATTAAAATACATTGGGTTTACGGCAAATATCATACCGTGTGGTATACATAGACTAGATGTTAAAAATGCACAGGTAATGTCCAGCGCATTATAGAAATGGCGTATTATATGGAGAAAAAAGAAAAGTATAATTTACACTTTGGATAAGATTTTTCCGGTAGAAGTTATGTCGCTTTATTTTATATATCCAATTGCTTCTCGTTATGTGTATGTGCAAGAGTTTGTTTTCTCTGCAACTGGTAACTACGCCGCATAAATACAATTGGCATTGAACTAGAAAAGAGCAATAACATCCTGATCAGAGATAGAGAGTATATGAAAATCATAAACTACAATCAATATATGTCTAACACTTAGGAGGTGCAGTAGTTTTCTCTTCCCTAATTGAAATGGCAAAGTTTACACCTTTAAGGTAACAAAGTTACCCACGTAAACTGGTAGTGTGTCCCTGATCTGAAACATCTTAAAGTAGAAGTTGTAACGGTAATTGTGAGTGTGAAGACGGAATGTCCAGAGGCTGTGGATATTAATTCTAAATCTACTGTGATGAGGTTTCTTCAGAGTTTAATTGAAAAGATGATTATAGTATATTAGGCAGTGTTGCTTAAAGGTGCAAAAGAAACAATCGAAATTAATCATCTATTAATTATTACATTGTCTTGGCAATTAATTTATCAGAAATATAATTATGATTCAATACACAACGCAGATAGATTGTAATCTCTCCTTTTTTGGTTCTAGTCTTTGCATTACAGAATATCACAATCATCTCGTTGCTTTACTTATATTTCACTATGATTAAACATCGGAAACTTAAATGACATGTATATGTATAACCCCAAAACAGAAGCAGATTGTTCTGAATTCTGAAACGGTGAAATTGTACCCTTATTGAGACTCCATTTTTAGAATTATGTCTCAAACCTGATTCCTTGACAACAACTTTCACAATCTCTTGGAGATCGATATGTAAGAAATTGATCTGTATTATATCCATCGACATAGGAGACGGTCTTTGTGCATAAACCAAAGGATGTCTTCACTGAGACCAACTGGTACATGCTGACAAATGTCTCATCTAGATTCAAACATCAGTTGCCAAAATTTATTAATGAAAACTTGTAAAACATTACAAATTTGTGTCAGGTCTTTGTAGGCACATTTATGTTTCAGACATCATGCAGTCTTATTTATTATGTTATACATGGTTGTGTCATTGTTTTTAATTGTGTTAAGCCATATATGTGTTGGTGGGGGAGGTGAACTAGGTGGCATGACATCAAGCACTACTTTACCACCAACAGCATCATATTTATGAAATTTGTACAGGCTTAATCACATGATTGAATCCAACATTACCATTTTCTTTGCATTACCAAACGTGTTATATAGTCTATGGTTAAATTTCACAGATGCAATATAGACCATTTTGTACCGAAATTGTCATTTCTTTCCTTCATGTTTTACGAGTTATTCTCTTACAAAATGTAACAGAAAAGAGTGAAGATAACAATCTTGGTAAAATTTAACAAAAGATTCATTTCCTTATAAATCCTATGTAGAATGGAGGAAAAGAATTTAACTGTTTTACCAATCAAATCTAAAATAAATCCAGGAATTCAAAAAATGTAAGTCCCATTATACAAATTTCCAAAATGAATCTCAGTTTGAGTCGAGATGAAATTCAAACATTGGATGCGACAACGTCTGTCGTAATCATCAAAGTATATATGTGTCAAGTTATTATTTGACTCACAGAAGATATTATTTCAGTTTTGAATTCAGAACAAATTTTATTAAATGTCTTAATCCAAACATTTCGTTGAAGCATTTAATATATTTTCGGAGAAGAGAATCTCATTCCATAAAATACAATTTAAACTTCAGTTAGTCAGACGAAAACACCTTAAGTGTCATTGATTTACAGCCGCCAATGAACAAGGTCTTTTAAGACAACAGTTATTCAGTAATGTAAGACGCAATACATATTATCGGATGAGGGTCACTTGTTCACCCCTCTAGAGCAAAATATAATCACGTATTCCATATATGGCCTTAACTAAAACAATGATTCTTACTCTGGTAAAGAATAGCTAAAAAACGAAAAATACTTTTTCTTTACCAAAATGGTCACTGACTCTGAATCAAGGTCATTAACTTAATACAGGTTTTCTTTTATTATAATAGCCAGGTCAAACAGTATTTATCTGAACTTCTGGAAAACGTCAAACGTCAAATCCAGTAAACAAGGATAATATATAATAGCATCTAATGGAATAAAAAAAATAAAAACTGGCATACCAAAAATTTAACTTAAATATACAGAACACTTCTCCACATTTCAGAAAGAGAACGATTCATGTAATAAAGCTTTCCTTTTATCATTGCTTAGTTATATATCAGGTAAATATGTAAATAACACAAGAAGGTCTCTTATGAGTTATACAAATTGCATAGTAAAGATTGTTTTCTATACGCGAAAACTAAACACAATAATCGTAGGAGCATCTAACTTTAAAATGTTCTAATGCCAATGTCAAAGCCAAACATTCCTTCTCGATTCTTGAATAATTTCTTTGATGCTTGTTTATTTCCTTAAAATAAAAAGCACAATGGATGCTCAACACCATTGGATTGTTATGGAATCAAACGCTATTTCAAGTTCAACATCACTTGCATCAACAGACATTTAAAAAATGATTGACTTAAATTTGGAGTGTTAAGAACTGGTCCAATTTTAAGTATGGCCCTAAACTTATCAAATGCCTTCTGACATTTCTCAGTCCAATGAAACTTTGTTTCCCTGAACAATAAATTTGTCAATTGTTCAGCAACTGTAGAAACAATGGAACAATATTTCGATACTATAAAGCAACATCTAAAAGTCGCATTAGTTGCGTTTTACTGACAGCACAGACAATTCATCGATATGCTTGATATTAGCATCTATAGGATTACCTTAGCTATGTCCAAGAAAATGTCCTCTATGTGTTACACAAACACTTTTAGACAAAATATTTGTCAAACTTGCATCAGTGAGTCAGTCAAACAATTTCCTTATCGTTGATAAACGTTCTTTCGAGGTGTCTTTGTAGATGAAGTCATCATCGATGTAATTATTATAATTTCCTAAACGAGATTTAACCAGTTTCATTAAACGTATATACTTTATACTGCTAAAGTCCATATATAGGCACGAATGCCAAAAATTCCTTTGCCCTCTGCATCAGTTGAATGTACCAAAATTCTTTCAGAGGGTCAAATATGGAAAAATACTTTGCAGTTACGATATTATCAATGCAATCTTTGATGCTTGTTAATGTGAACGAGTCTGCTTTTGTCACACTCTTCATTTTTTTCTGATCCGTGCATATCTGGAAGGTTTCATCTGGTTTCGGGACAGTTATACATGATGAACCCTTTACCAGGCGCTAGGAAATCATTTTCCAGAAACGTCTGAGTTCCTTTCTCAAGTATTCATGTTTGAGAAAGTTCATCTGTCTTGCTGTTGTTTCACAGGTTTTGGAATTAATAATTCCAGCGTTATCATATATTTTGTTTATTGTTATATGAACATCTGTACATAAATGCTCATATTTGAATAACAGTTTAAGGTAATTCCTTTCGTGCTGATGGGAATGTGTACGTGTCTGGCCAGATTATTAATAATTTCTGAATTCCAAAGATTTGCTACTCCAAACTCAGTAGATTCCGATTGCATTCCTTTATTTAATTCCAAATTGAGTTGGACAGGTAAGATTAAATTAATTGCATAATTTACATGGCTATTCTTTCATTATTTTGGTACACAATTTATTTATATCACAGGAACCTAGTATTAAAAATTGCCTAGTTAATTTCCTCATGCCTTTCTAAGAACCGTAATACCTTAACTGAAAAAATTGAACAAAAACAAGATACACAGAATACTATCACGACGCTCAAGAGTTATATTCATTTTAGTTTTTTGACTTGAATTGGTGAGTGCCAAATTCAGTCATGACTGTCTGGAAGGTTTCAGAAATAAATGTTTATCTTTGATCATTTTGAAGATTTAGGAAGTTCAAAATTATTTTAAAAAAGTCCTAATTAAAACTTTCACTTTTGTTTTAGTCTTAATATTCCAGATATGGTTTGCCAATGGGAATCTTGTTGACACACACACAATGGTGAACGTGTATTAATTACCAAGTTTGGTCTAAGGAAAGGGTCCAACACATACCAACATTGTTCTGCTAAATGGTTCGCCAAATACAGAAATTGGTTATATGTGAGACTTAGATATTTTCTGACTGGATTTTCCTACCAGTTGGCAATTATGACAAAATCAGTAATAGTTACATACACCACGTTCTATTTTTGGTCAAAAGAAGTGAATCAGTATCATGCCATAAGTCTTTATCAATCCTTAATAACCAGCCACTTGTTTCATGAACGAGACAAAGAATTTCAGTGTCTGTACGATTTTAAAACTACAATTTGATAGTTCACGGTGCCCTCATCACTAGCAGGTATATCGTGATGTCTTACGTTTTTGATAGGAATTCCATATTTAATGAAATAAGAGACACGTACTTTAGTAGCTTCAGCTCTACTAATAGCACTTTGTAACAAACAGGAGATTTCAGGATTTTTCTTTTTCTAAAACATGTGATGATCGTTTGTCACCCAGACTAGAGTAACAAGAATGAGCAGTTAAGAGAGGGTGAATGTTATCGACACATTTAACTCGAGTAACTCTACCTGCTGCGTATATATATATATATATATATATATATATATATATATATATATATATATATATATATATATATATATATATATATATATATATATATATATATATATACGCAGCAGGTAGAGCAGAAAGTCAAGTCTATTGAAACAGAAATCCAATATATATATATATATATATATATATATATATATATATATATATATATATATATATATATATATATATATATATATATATATATATATATATATATATATTGGATTTCTGTTTCAATAGACTTGACTTTCTGATCCAAACAAGACTTATCAGTGCCAAGCTGATTAACTACATCCTTATGTACAGCTAGATTATTGTCTTATAATAAATTAATGCCCTCAGCGGGTACAGAACATACTATTCCAATTGTCACGCGTCCTGAGACTAACTCATATGACAAATTTCCACAATGGAGAGGAACATTAACACAGCCGTAAAGTACACCCTGACAGAGAACACTCTCATAGGAAGATGACTTTTCAGAAAAGGTATTGGACCTGATAATAGAAGACTCAGAGAAGCTCCTGTGCCCCATGGAGAACTGACCGAATCAGCCAAGAGTGATATAGAACCACTCGACAATAATTCTTCATAATAAAATCAGACTGGGATTTATTAGACCCATGGAATATATTGCTTTCAATACATGATTGTAACCTTCATCTCTTAGAACTAAGATCATTTTCAACAGGTCTGTATTGATTCTCCTGGTCACTTTTCAATTTGTTGCAATCAGAAATAACGTGTCGTTTCTTCTTGCAATAGATACACGTAGGAAGAGACAATGATGCATGATGAAGCTGATTAGACGCTTGATTTCTAAAAGTTGTACCAGATTGAAATTTACAAGGGCTTGTATTAGGTTGAAATATCTTTATTGCCAGTAGAATGCTGAGCAGAAGACATGCCTAAAAATGGGAGTTGGTAGAGCAAGAAGACTTGGCAGTGGCACGATTAGCAATATCCAAGGTGTCGACCTTATGTTCTTCACGATAAATCATAATGTCACTATGGACAATGTTCTTGAACTCTTAAAGTTATACAAGATATGAGAGTTTCGTAATCTTTGTTAACTTTTGTAAATCATCACCATAATAATATCAAAGTATCGTGCTTTTTTCGATACAATCATATCGTGCTTTTTTCGATACAATCATAATAGGACTGAAAAGTGCATCTGCAATCATAGTATATTTTCCGTTGATGTGCCCAATGTCATGATTGTACTCTTGCAACAAACAAAAACTCTATCTCAACAGCCTCTGATTTTTATTTTTCAATCTGCCCATGAAAGTGGGTGGGTTGTGGTCACTAAACACAAAATCCGGAGAAGTAGCAGACCTAATATAAACTTCAAAATGCTGTAATGCTTGCATTAAAGCCAAACATTCCTTCTCGATTGTTACGTATTTTCTATGGTGTTTATTTAATATCTAGAGAAATAACACACTGGCTGTTCAACAGCCCTTTGTCATCTTTGAGTAAAACTGCCTCAACGCCATCACCACTTGCATCAACAGATAGTTTGAACTGCTAAACGAAATCTGGAGCTCGTAAAACTGGTGCACTTTAAGTATGGCCTTTAGTCTATCGAAATCCTCTTTACATTTCTTAGTCTAAAGAAACTTGTCTTTTTTCGCAACAAGATTGACAGATGTTCAAAAATATCAGTCAAATTAGAAAAAAGTGCGATATTACTCAGCCATACACGCCAATCGCATCAGCTGTTTTCTATTTCTATTTTCATGCACAGCAAATTAATATATTATCTTGGCTAGAGGTTTACTCTAGGAATATCCCACAATATTTCCTAGAAATGTAACACCCTGTATAACTCACTTTTAAATACATTAATAGTCAAGATTTGCATTCATGTGTCTGCCGAAGACTTTTCAAATCGTGGTAATATATTGTTTCAAGGTGTTGTTGTAAATTAGACACATCATCCATACATATTTCTGGTCTACAGAAGTAATCATATTCATCAAACTTTGGAAAGTACTCGGAGATCACTTCATCCCAAAACACATCACTTTGTATTGCTATAGTCCAACTTAAGTCACAAATGCCGAAATTTCTTTTGCTCTTTCTGTTAGTGGAATTTGCCAAAAACCGTCCAGATGGTCAAACTGAGTGACATATGTGTCATTTCCAATTGTCGATACAATCATCAATTATTTTCAGTGGAAGTAAGTCTCTTTTTGTCACAATGTTCACTTTCCTATAATCCGTATACATTTGTAAAGTTCTATCAGGTTTCGGAACAAGAATGCACGAAGAATTCCAATCACTCTTACTGGGCTCTATAAAATCCTTGTCCAATAAACACTGAATCGCTTTATTCATATAATGTTGTTTGAAATGATTCATGCTGTATAAATATTTTTTCATGGGTTTTGAATCTACTATATCATCGTCGCGAAAAATCTTATTTGTCCTTATATGCACGTCTAGAAACAAGTAATTATATTCAGACAATAATTAAGTTCATTTTTTCTTGATTTTGCAAATGAGAAAGTTTTTGGTCTAAATTTACGATAACATCCGAATTCCGAAGACGTTTTGTTCGAAGATTATTGGAAACAAACTGATTTTTTTCATTCAAATCTTCAGTCGGTTGGACACGTACAGCTTAGTCAATTGCATGATTTACCTGGCTATTTCTTTTAAAATAATAGAACTTCATTACGTTACTTAGACCAGAGTAATGCTATTATAATTTAGCTCAGTCGTTTTCTTCTTTACTTACTAAGGGCTATACAATCTTAATTTAAGAAAATTCTGCAGAATGAGAAAGAGGGAGTGGACTACATTATAGGACTCAAAAATTCTCACTAGTACACTTTGTTGAAAAGATATTTTCACTTTAGACTTGAACTTCTGAATGCCAAATTCAAGTGTAACAAGATGGAACATTCCAGACTTGAAATTTAACTTTTGATTAAATTGATTAAATTTGAGAAGGTCAATTTGAGCAAAATTCCTCAAGGAAATTAACTCTAGAAAACATATTAACGCACACTTGATGGTCAACAAAGTTATGCTACTTGACTTGGTCTTTCGCAAGAGATCAACGCAATCTACCGCCATGGTACTAAATGGTTCGTCAAATGCAAGAATTTGCTGCAAATGAGCTTTATGTATCATTTGGTTTTCCTACAATTTGACAATTATGACAAGATCTACAAAACTTTCACACATCACTTTTGATTTTTGGTCAGTAGAAGTGAGTCAAGATCTTTTAATACGTTTTATATATCACTAAATGACCAGCCATAGCAATTTCGTCGGCCAAACTAAGTATTTCATGTCAGTAAGATTTGGAACCACAATCTGATATTTTACTGACCATTTGTCTTTAGCACGTACATCTGGAGGACTCCATTTTCTCATACGAACTCCAATTTTAATGAAATAAGAGATAGGTGCTTCTGTTGCTTCAGTTTCACTAACGGCCCGCTGACACAAATGTGTAATTATAGCAGTACAACATTGTTTTAGTTAGCGATGCAGATTATTAAATGCTTAATAGTGTCAGTTCTAGGAATATTGTGATATATTCCATTCATGTATCACCATCCTTTAGTGTCATGCCTGGGTATATTGTGATATAGTCCATTTATCACCATACTTTATTGTCATGTTTGGGTATACTGTGACATACTCAATTTATTTATCGCCAGCCTTTAGTGTTGAGTCTGTATATATTGTGATATACTACATTCATTTACCACCATCCTTTAGTGTCGAGGTTTTGTATATTTTGATATACTTCTTTCATTTATCATCATTTAGTGCCAAGCGTATGTATATTGTGGTATACATCATTCATTTATCATCATCATTTAGTGTCAAGTCTGGGTATACTGTAATATACTCCATTTAATTTATCACCAGGCGTTATTATCAAGTCTGGGTATATTGCGATATACTCCATTAATTTATCACCATATTTTAGTGTCAAGTCTGGTTATTTCGTGATAGACTCCATTCCTTTATCGCCATCCTTTAGTGTCATGTATTGGTATATTGAGATATACTCAGTCTATTTATCTCCTGTATTTATTAATTCAGTTTAGGAATGCTGTGATGCACCCATCTATTAATTCCCATCCCATTGTGTAACATTGGGAATTAAACATGAAAATGTAATTTAAGTATAATATTAACTATATTACTTTTTGGTAATAATATGCTACACAATTAAAAGTAATTGAGTCTGATTAAAACCGTATTTATAAAATTAATAATTAATAATTAATAAAATTAAATTAATAATCTAATTACATTTCACAATTATAAAACTATTGACAATTACAAAATTATGATACAAATATCAGCCATTCTTTTATAGTATTTTTCTAGTTTTAGTTGCAATCATCATTGCTTTAGTAACCTTCTGAATTTTGTAAAATTATTTTATTTTTTTGTATTTTATATTTTATATTATATATTTTATATTCTTATATTTTAATTTTTCTACATGTACGCGTACATGGTTTGATCTGTCTTCTTCACTACTGCTCCTACAACCACTAAAACTACTACTATTACTACTACTACTACTACTACTACTACTACTACTACTACTACTACTAATAATAATAATAATAATAATAATAATAATAATAATAATAATAATAATATAAAGGATATATAAATTATTAGGTATTTTATATTTAGCCAAAACATTTAAATTTCAAATGCTAATTAATAAAAGACCTTACAAAATATTATAATATTAGTGATTATTAACACTGCATTATTTATAATTTGTGACATATAATAAAACAACGCAAGTCTTTATCGGTGAAAGATAAACTTGATCAAAATCCAGAGGTGGAGTAGAATTTATAAACAACCGGAGCGAGATTGTAGTTGATCTTCTTCTTTTTCCTCCACCCACTCATTTCCTCCTATATTGCACCTAATTTTAATATAGACAGGGAATTATACATCAATGCTCGAATTCTAGAGAAGATGAAATGCTAACAAAAGTACTATTGGAAAGAATGGCAAGATATAAAGTCAAAACTCCTATCCAGGCCACTAAGAACACAGTTTATTTTAATTGAGACCAATGAGAGCAGACGATTGATTGATTATATTTATTGCATGTGTACTTATATTGTTAACACAATAAATCAGGTAAAAATATACCTGACAGAAGATGGATAGGTCAATCAGAAAATACCAGTTTGTGGTATTACAAGAAAATACTTCTTGACGTTTTAATTAATAGACAATATGATTGGATAGCTACATGTCTTGCAATCAAGGTGGTAGATGAAACAGATTTAAGTATGTATCAGACTGATATAAGTGTATGTTTCAATCGTATAAACGATAATAGGATGAGCCTATGTGTACATATCATATCTACGCAATACAGAATGTGCCGCTTTTCTTTTCAGTGTTTGCGAAATATCACAATCGTGACATGATCAATATTCGAATGTCAAGGAGCTACTGTAATTTTAAATGTGCAGTAGCAAACAAACAACACACAAATGAGCATTGATCATAGTTGAACAGTCAATACCTTTTATACAGAATGTAGGGCAATGTGCTGCCTTTTTAGGCATACAAGCACTAGAGTAGGAAAAGTTGATTTACACACTTGCCTCTTTGTCATTTATCTCTTTATATGTCTCTGTCTCTGTCTGTCTCTCACTCTGTTTATATATGTATGTATGTATGTATGTATGTATGTATGTATGTATGTATGTATGTATGTATGTATGTATGTATGTATGTATGTATGTATGTATGCATGTATGTATGTATGTATGTATGTATGTATGTATGTATGTATGTATGTATGTATGTATGTATGTATGTATGTGTGTATGTGTGTGTATGTATGTATGTGTGTGTGCCTGTCTATGTGTGATAATTTATTTCCTGAACAACATTGCGCATATCTGATATTTCTGAATCAATGTAGGTTACAAATTCAGATCACTATCATTAGAGTTAAACATTTATGGTTCTGTTCTGGTCTACGATACTGGAGTCCTCATATAAAAAAACTTGTCTACTTTATGTTCACCATATTGTTTGTTGTATTTCTAGTAACAAATTTCAATATTAATGACACCTTAGCATTTTCATATTCACATATACATATACATATATATTTATCTACACACGCACAAACACACACACAGACTCTCTCTCTCACACACACACATACACACACACACACACACACACACACATATATATATATATATATATATATATATATATATATATATATATATATATATATATATATATATATATATATATATATATAGTTGCTATATTTGTATGTAGCATATATATTATGTGAATGCTATTCATCTAGGTTTTAATGTTTATGTTCCCTTTCTCGATATTTCCTTATGATAAAAAAGAGAAAACTTGATATGATTTTATCACATCCTGTCGGAGTATTTTTCAAACATATTTACACAAGAACATATACACAAACCAAAGACTGTTATTACTTCGTGTAGGAAATTAAAGGGATCATTTTGTATTAATATACTGAACTTTTCTTCAACGTTTAATTGAAATTAATTTTTTAACGTAGCGTTAAGTTTGTATCTATGCTTTATCGCTAATATATTTGCAGTGTGGCAGGTATAGAGATGTCTTATACTAGGGCATCGTGCATCAGACACGAAACATCAGATCCTTCCAAGCACTCTGGGCCAGCCAATTCGAAGTGACCTCTTAATGCTTAGATGCTGGTGTTTGTTCTAGTGACCTCCCGCAGACGTTTTAGTGACTTATGCCACTTGGACCAATGCATGTAATTTTCACCTAAAATATCAAGTATAGTATACGCGGAAAACCTTTACAGTTGGTTAGCCATTTAAATTAGGTCAGGATAATGAAAATAACACACCGTTTAAGTAATTATTTACATTGTATTTGCATTAATAACTCTGTACATGGGTCTCTCTCTCTCTCTCTCTCTTTCTCTCTATCTCTCTCTCTCTCTCTCTCTCTCTCTCTGGACTCAAAAAGCAAAGTCTATTCCACGTTTCTCTTAGCATATGCATTATATCCTCTAAGGACGAAAGAAGGAAAAAGAGTAAGTATTAATAAAGCTACTTTAAGTTTAAAGTTAAATATTATACATTCTCTAAAACTTATTGTTGGGTTCGTACATTTACTACAAACTATTCCTGAAATTTAAACCACCTTTCTCCTCGACTACAAGGTTGTTCATTCATATTGCAATTGTTTTTCTTACATTGTAACGCAGGTCGTTAACTCCATTACAGATTAATTATCTTGTCCAATTTTTTCTTTACTTAAAGCAAAGTAGGAGCCAAACAAGAACAGATTAATACTGTACTACAAATCAAAATATGTAACAACGAAGGTACGTTACTATTACATGTGCAAAACAACATTAGAAGGTGTAGATAATATTCGAGCTTCCTAACAATTACTACAGTAACGAAACAGTGTCTACATCATTGCTCGGAAATGTGTGAAACTCTAGGGTTGGAAATGTTCCGAAACACATTTTTTTTTTTAAAAAAAAAAATGTCAGCATCACCATGAAAATCAATAACGCGAGACAGATTAAGGCAAATTTCATTAATTTAACAATAAATTGACATTTTACAAACTATCGATTTTTATGCATGGAAACATAATAATCTGTCTATTTGATCCATGTTCGATCAATCCATCGATCGATTGATAGAAAGACAAATATATAGATTAAATAGATAGATCGTTCGATATATCGATGGATCGACGAACCGATGAATAAACAAAACGATAGATAGATAGATAGATATATAGATAGATAGATAGATAGATAGATAGATAGATAGATAGATAGATAGATAGATAGATAGATAGATAGATAGATAGATAGATAGATAGATAGATAGATAGATAGATAGATAGATAGATAGATAGATAGATAGATAATGTCTACAGTTGTTGATGTATCAACCAGGCTATTGCTCTTTTATCCCTATAATTATTTTTTTCCATGAAAAGTGTTGTTCTAGCATTCATTTTTCCTACTTATATGTGTTTCGAAATTTTAAAAGCAAACTCGTGTCCATTTTTAGTCAGATCCTTTGTTTTACATATGACATTGTCCTTTGGTAACAGCTGATGGAACATATCCAGGAAAAAATTCAGTAATTTACGACGGGTGCATTTCATGCTTTCCATATGCCTTCTTCGGCAAATGGCGTGAGTGTTTGAGTGCATGAAGGTCTGTCCAATTACACTGTTTTAGATTCCTAATGTCGATTTTATTCTGGAATTTATAAATTCTGATCACAAAAATGACCTGGGAAGTTAGCTTTTTGTTGTTATTATCAGGGAGTAAGGCATTTATATAGAGAAAACTTCACTTCAACTGAAATGGAAACAGAGAAGAAAAAGTAGTCAACGCAATTTACCAATTTGTCAAAAAGTAAGGTCAGTATGTGTGTCTGAGAGAGAGAGAGAGAGAGAGAGAGAGAGAGAGAGAGAGAGAGAGAGAGAGAGAGAGAGAGAGAGAGAGAGAGAGAGAGAGAGAGAGAGAGTGTGTTTGTGATTTTTAACGTAGGTTTAAACTTTATTCAGTCATAGCTCTATGATATGTGCAATGTTGCAGTTTATAGTTATGTCCAGCACTAGGGTATCATGCCGCAGACATGTATCACGATGTCCCACCCAGTCACATTATCCTGATAACAGGCCGACCAGTCGTAACACTAACCTCATAATGCTGAGCGTTATGCGAGGCAGCAGTTAGTACAATTTTTGTATGTCTTAATGACACTGTCGATCATCGAACCCTCGACTAGGCCAAGATCAAGATCATTGTCTCATGATCGTTAAGTTCAAATCAAATTGAAGAAAGCGCGTGAAATTCATGAAAATTTAAATTATAAAATAAATAAGCGCATAATATAATGATTTTACATGGACGGATTACCAGAATGTAAATGCTATTTAAAGAAAATATTACAAATAAACTACTCACCAATGACATTTTCGGAACATACACTGATATGAATACTTTACCAGATTATTTTTGAAAACACGTTTACCTTATAAGTCAAAACTATAATTTATGTTAGTCATATTTTGCATGTAATCCATTGGATTATGTTTCTCTCTGATGGAAGCTACTTTACTCTATCTTCGTAAGTCATTCGGCTAACAAGTTTGGTACAGGTCCGAGGATATACTATTAAAAGCACTATTTACCTGCACGATGTTATGATAACAATATATGACTCCATTACTGTCTTCAATATATATGCACCCATTTTATTTAGAATGAGTCAATTACATGCAAAATGCATATTTTGATCAAGCACTGTTATATGATCAATACAATTTCACTTCTCACATTCTCAGCTTGATCTTATAATACCATCATTTCGTGTTGCAAATCATCTTTGAAAATATAGCAGAGCAGTCCCGTTACAATACAAAGATTTAAAGTTACTAGTAGTTAGAAGCAGACTCCTACACAATTTGACAATCATCATGGGATCAATTTCCAGAATTGTATGTAGCTATCTGTATTGCTGCATGCCGTCTACGTCTATGTGTATGAATGCAAGTGTGTATATGAATGGATACATATAAGGGATCCGTGATGTTTATGATTGTTGATCGATAAGAAAGGGATCGGGGGAACCTAAAAATCATCATGGGATTAGTTTTTTAGATGCTTATGAATAAAATCTCTATAATAGCTTAGAACAAGACATGTACAAAACAATTACAATAATCAAACCATCTTTACATGACGGCTGTGTAAATTTAAGAAAATCATCAGCCAGGTATATGCTAACATTTGGGACATAAAAACAAAATATACATAGAAACAACGGATACATGGGATAATTTGTTCAGATCTCAAACTCTATGCAAAAAGAATACTTTCCCATTTTGACATCATTTGGTAGATGGTGTAGCTCTTTGTTGTAACATTGTTAAAGTAATATTCCTCTTCTCCTGAAGTCAAGATCATTTATTCTGGAGGGTGATGGATTATCTGTTAAAAATGTTAGCTTGCTGTGTACACAAAGGCCATAGTAAATATGGATGCAAAATATAAAAACATACTTCAAAATTCAAAATATTCCTTGATATTGGAACGAGTCGTCAAAGTTTCAGGAATCTCTCACACGCTTGGAAGCCTATATCAAGAATATTCTAACAGTTCTTTTATAAATTATATATACTTACTGTGCTGTCTTTACCCTGGTGGAATCAGACCGTACCTACCGTCTATACAAACTGGTTTGCTAAATTCGATCTCAAAACAAAACTTTCAAATAAACGTATAAGCAAAGTTAGTATATATATATATATATATATATATATATATATATATATATATATATATATATATATATATATATATATATATATATATATATATATATATATATATATATACAAAGAAAAATAAAGCATAGATGCAGTAGCAGTAGTTAGTAATTATTTTTTGTTAAATATTTAAACCATTTCAATCGAATAAGGCACAAGAGAAACATAAAGTAGAACTGATGGGTTATGGAATTCTCTCCAAGTGAAATTGTTTATACAACCAAAAAAGACCATCGTTTTTTTGCTAGCACATTCGGATATCTCAATAGATAAATATTGAATTTGTGATACATTTTCTCCCATTCAGCACATATGGATTACAATTTCGTGATAACATTTTTTTGTCCTCTTTTCCTGTGCATGTCTATTAACAGCAAAACAAAAATTCAATACTAATGGAAGTTTATTTTGTGCAACATCGTCCTAGAGAAAATCACAGATTCGAAATTGCATGCAGGCAGATAGTCACTGGGAAACATGGTATACATGAAAATTTGACCATAACTATTATTCACTCCTATCGATTTAAGCTTAATACATTTCGTACTGAGACACAAGACATTTGGATTTTGTCAGTGGTGGACATACTTTCCACCATCGTTTTAGGACACAGGTGTATGTGTCAAAATTTTGTTTGATTTGTAAAACTTTTTCTCGGTTTTATGTTATGTCGAATGATTGAGCTTTGTTGCACTGCTTGCTTTGTTAGTACCATTTTAGTAAAAATTTGGTTTTGTTTTAGCGTATTGTAGCCTTTTGTATAGTGGACATTATGGGAGGTAAGTAGACACTATCGAACCTTAATGGAGATTAAGGGGGCTTTGTGTACATTATTAGACGTTATTGGGCTGATGGAGTCCTATTGGAACTAGCGATGTCTTATGGGAGATTCAGTGTCCGATAAGAGCTGACTATAGCCGTCCGTGGTTGGCTTGGATGTACCTATCTGTATTGCTGCATGCCGTCTACGTCTATGCTTATGAATACAAGTGTGTATATGAATGAATACATTTAAGGGATCTGTGATGTTTATAAACGTGGATCGATAAGAAAGGGATCTGGTAAAGCTGCAGAGTTCCTGTTAGTATATGAAATGAACTGTAGAGTGACAATTTGTCAAATGAACGATTAGTCCAGTTTGCAGTGATGTGTGTTCATCTACTTGTGTATTTGGTTGAACGCAGTATTGTTTAGTGGAAACAATAATAATAACATTATATGAGTATTGTTCATTTTTCTTTGTTTTATCTCAAAAGATTTCATGAATCTCAAAGCTTAATGCGTGCAAGAGATTTAGTGAATCTCATTTCTCATTTTGGATGATACATATTATATATGTGCTTCTTGTTTTATAATAGAAGCCAATGAATCATATTTTTGCATTTTGTTTTCTGTCTCTATCATTCCATGAGTGTATATAGGATAAATTACATCAATTATATGCTAGGAGCATGAGAACCAGAGTATTTGTTTTGTAATCACACACAAACATATATATATATATATATATATATATATATATATATATATATATATATATATATATATATATATATATATATATATATATATATATATAATGCAATAAACTGACGACGAACAGTACGAAACTTGTAACTAACTAGCCTAAGCGCTTTCGACTCATAATGAGTTTTTTTTTCAAAGGCAAATACAAAACATATATACGATAAACATGCAAGATCTGTGGCCTTCAGTACGCCGGAGAAACTGAAAAGCTACACAAAAGGAGAAACCTTCATAGATCTGATTGGATGACAAAAAAGCTGTACAGAAGTCCGGTCGCAGAACACTTCTCCTCCCCTGGCCACACTTTCAGTGATATAATACTTATCGCTATTGCTAACAACCACAGCTGGAGTTCCGAAACCAGGAAGGAAAAGGATTCATACTGGATACGCCGCCTTAGAACATTGAAACTAAGCGGTCTAAACCAAGAAGACTAGAAAATGAAAACTATGCACTAGTAAAATTTAACATTTTCTAAATCTTCTTATTATCCTTCAATTTTTACTATAAAAATAACCGGTATAGAATAAAATATCCGGGATATAATCCGCGTTACATATGTACAAAAAGTAAAAATAAATGTCGCTTTCGCTTGTAGACTTTTAGTGAATTATACAACGTTTTCAGTTTCCGCATCTAGTCTATACAAGCTGGTTGTATTTATAGTTTTAGCACATGTGAAAACAGCCATGTAGAGGTTTACAAACAACGTTTTTGTGTTTATTTGTTTATCGTATATATGTTTTGTTTTGCCTTTGAAAAAGATTCATTAAGAGTCGAAAGCGCTTAGGCTAGTCAGTTACTAGTTTCGTACTGTTCGTCGTCAGTTTATTGCATCTATTTTAATTAATCCCTGACACACGTGATCCTTTGGTGGATCCAGTACGCTTGAAAGGGTTGTTATTCGCCATATGATTTGTATTCTCTCTCTCTCTCTCTCTCTCTCTCTCTCTCTCTCTCTCTCTCTCTCTCTCTCTCTCTCTCTCTCTCTCTATATATATATATATATATATATATATATATATATATAATAAAATATCTATATATATATATATATATATATATATATATATATATATATATATATATATTATAAAATAGTATATATATATATATATATATATATATTATAAAATATCTCTCTCTCTCTGTATATATATATATATATATATATATATATATATATATATATATATATATATATATATATATATATATATATATTATAAAATGAAATACTCGACATTATATATATATATATATATATATATATATATATATATATATATATATATATATATATATATATATATATATATATATATATATATATAATGTCTAGTATTTCATTTTATAAATTCCAATCATTTATCGCTTTATGTTTGCTGTTATTCATTTAGTCCAAACAGTGGAATCCCATTCAGCTTCTATTCTGCTACAAAAGTTTTGAAGGACAGTAAAAGATGCGTTTTACTGCTTTTTCTTTCAAAAAAAAATTCCTGGTGAATATCTGTAATATTTTCTTTTCAATGTTCTTATATAATTCAGATTATTCGCCTGATATTTAAATATTGAAGTAAACACTGTATTCTGTAGTGGTCTGTATTTGCTTCTTTTTTCATAAAATGTTATAATAATAAATGTTTTAGTAATAAAGGATTTTACATTATCTTGCCCTCAGAAAATACCTGGTTTGAGTTTACCAGTAATAAAATGCTCTAGTAAAAAAAAGGGAACATCGGCCCTGACTTGAACGGCTAAAAATCGATCCAGAGCACAAAAAAACGTCGGGCAAAAATGGCATCAATTACATTGTATATTTATATTGTGATTTTTTTTATCGAGTTGTAGTACGTATTAAATTGTATTTGGTTTGTTGTTTGTTTGTTGTTGGGCTTAACGCCATTTTCAGCACACGATAGGCTATTCATGGTGGCCAGTATCAATGGTGGAGGAAGAAACCGGGAAATCACCGGAAAGGACCACCGACCCACGAGAAGCTACTGGCAAGCTTTCTCACATATCCACATTCGCCGAATCCTAGACTCGAACCCGCGCAGACAGAGGTGAGATGGCAGTGATCTGTAACGGACAGCGCTTTAGACCACTCGGCCACTCGGAGCCCCTAAATTGTATTTGGTCGAACATTTCCTAATCAGTACTTCATGTGGCTGTCCATGATATTCTTGGCCCAGCAAAGAAAACGATGTCGTGACAAACGAGCAGCACAAACCAAGAACGGCTAATATGTTAAGATTGTAAACGAAATGTGTGAATTGCTTTTTCTTACTTGATGCCTAGTAGGTATTTCTCTTATTTGATCTGTAATTGGTTATTAAAATTTGTCATTGAATATTTCTTAATGAATGTTTTGTCAGCGTCAACGACAGGTGATTTGTATTCTAATGAATGACGATGATGATGATTTGTAACCTAATGAATGACGCCAGTATATCACGATTAATGCGTGAAGTGAAGATAAGCGTGGCGCACGAACCAGTGTTATGCACGGATTCAGGATGATCGACGATTTGTTTAGAGTGTTGGGACATGCTGGGGTATATAAAACACAGTATTGTAATGCATGCAGTTTATCAGGATAAGTAGAAAAATCTTACTGTAAAAATTTAGGGTCAGGATAAAAAGCTGTGATAGACAGACGAGGGTAAAAAAAAAAACATGATCTTATTAATGTTTCAGTACAAATAGTAGTTTGAATTTGCGCATTAGGAATTGCAAAAGAAAAAATATTGAATAGTGAAGTATTACATAAAATGTGAATTGGACATCCAACGACGACTCCAACTATAGAAAAAACATTGAAATGAGAAGCATGTGATAAAATATTTCTTACAGTGGACTTTCAAAGCGGACATGAAGGTACATACTAGAGACAAAAAATTAAAGTATAAAATATGTGATCGAGGGATTCATCACAGAAAATCGGAATAAACACTTGATCGTAGAAACTTGAGAAAAGCCATTTAAGTGTGAAGTATGTGACACAAATTTTGTTTATAGTAGAAGTCTGAAATTCCACAAGAGGATGCATACTGGAGAAAAACCATTTAAGTGTGGAGGATGTGATAAAAGTTTTAGTCACGGTGGACATCTAACAATGCACATGCAGATTCATGCTGCAGAAAAAAGATTCAAGTGTGAAGTATGTGATAAACGGTTCCGTTACCTTGGAAATCTAAATAGCCACAGGAGGACACATGCTGTAGAGAAATCGTTTATCTGTGTATTATGTGATAAAGTATTTATTCGGAGTGGACAACTAAAAGTGCACATGAGAATACATACAGGGGAAAGACCATTTAAGTGTGAAGTATGTGGTAAAAGCTTTAGTCAAAATTGTACCCTTAACTTGCATAAGTTAATACATACTGGAGAAAAACCATTCAAGTGTGAAGTCTGTGATAAACGGTTCCGTTATCCAAAAAGTCTGAGAGAGCATAATAGGATACATACTGGGGAAAAGCCATTTACGTGTGAAGTATGTAATCAAGATTTTCGTTACCATGGAAGTCTGAACGCGCACAAAATAACACATACTGGAGAAAAACCCTTCAAGTGTGAAGTGTGTGATACACCGTTCAATAACAGAGGAAATCTGAACAAGCACAAGTGGATACATTCTGGAGAAAAATCATTTAAGTGTACAGTATGTGATAAAGCGTTTCGTCGGAGTGATCATCTAAATGGGCATATGAGAACACATACTGGGGATAAATCATTTGAATGTGAAGTATGTGGTAAAAAGTGTAGTCACAGAGGAAATCTGAACTTGCATAAGTTGAGACATACTGGAGAAAAAATATTCCAGTGTGAAGTGTATGATACACGGTTCAATAACCGAGGAAATCTGAACAAGCACAAGTGGATACATTCTGGAGAAAAATCATGTAAGTGTCCAGTATGTGATAAAGCGTTTCGTAGGAGTGAACATCTAAAAAGTCACACGAGAACACATACTGGGGAAAAACTATTTAAGTGTACCGTATGTGATAAAGCGTTTCGTCGGAGTGAACATCTAAAAAGGCACAAGAGAACACATTCTAGGGGAAAACATTTAAGTGTACCGTAAGTGATAAAGAGTGTAGTCATAAAGGAAATCTGATAAAACACATGAGGATATATACTGAAAAACCCCAAACATTTTAAAGTGAAGCATGTGATGAAAGGTTCATTGAACGTGGATGTCTGAAGAAACACAAGAGGACCCATCCATAAGTGAGAAGTAGGTGGTTTGTGTTTTATGAGCATGGAAGTCTAATTAAACACATGAAGTATTAATAAACATTTCAGTCAACGTCGATATGTGTTCACATTAAACCCCGTTAGAGTTTGTTGGGTGGAACGAAATCCTAGATGCTGATAATCTTATAATCGGAGAACAAACACTTTAGACCGATCGATAACGACAGGACGGAGTCCTAACTAACCATAGGAAGGAAAAGAAATTGTATCTCTCCATTATGGTATCAGACAAAATGTATGCACCTTTATTACAAATATGCAAGTGAATACAAAATATTTCTCTTATATTATCAATTAGAACGGCCTATGTTTTTTTACATGGAAAACGTGCAACATAGATGTAAATATGATGCACATGTTGTGGAATTTTTAAAATGACCTGACCGTATTCTTAAAATCTATATATCTCTTACCAAGAACTCTTTTATAAAATATTAATATGTTGCAGATGCAAGATTATGTTATAGCATGACAATATGTTACACAATAAGCTATACTGTTTTCAAACTATAAAAATAAAGAAACATGAGATGTTTTAAGATATGACAATTTATTATAGCATAAATTTGTGTCTCTTAATATTAATATAGTATGCCATGAATAATGTATCTTTTAAAATGCACTTTCAGTGTAGAAATTACCGTATTTGTTTTAATGCATATGTATTACACTTGACTCATTAAACATGAATAACATTTAAATATCACTTTTACTTTTGATGATCTTTTCTGAACTATCAGCAGCTATGGCTGCAGCTTGCTCTCTATCTGCTCTCTGTAATTGACACAGTTTAGATCATCAAGGATGGGTGGCCTTTGTTTTCATCGTCACTTCACTTTGACATGTTCATCACCGGACCATGTGGTTCAGGAGAACTGCATGAATCGAATACGACACAAACTGAATGTGACACAACCTGAATTTGTTTGATTATCCACCTGTCTTTTGTTAGGTGTTAAGTAAAGTAGAATTTGGCTTGCATATTAATTCAACAAGGTTATGTAGAATATATTTGATGTAAAGAATTCATTTTTTCGCGAAGATAATAGGATTATGTCTGACCTGAGTGAAAAATATATCCTGAATTTCAATGACACGTTAGGAGAAGAGGAAGAATAAATCAGTTTGGTTTACATGAAAAGGATACCATTGTAACGCCAATGTCATTTTAATTCCACCAAAGTCATTTCAATTAAAGTACATATCACAGTCAGTCGCAATGAACATTATGGGCCTTTGGTTTAAACTACACTAGATAAATTTAAATTGCTAGTGCTAGCCTAAAAGTTAGGAACACCTTGGCTGAATTGTGCAAATATTCATGCCACGAAAGCACTTTAAGCGCACCAGTTAAGACCATGCCATCACCGATAATGTTTGCGTATCAATTGATACCATACCACCCTCAGTATTGTTAAGGATGTGTACCAATCAGTTTCACAACAGGACTTCCACAAGAAGGCCTGTCCTTCACAGGATTCGTTGATATTTTTTTTTATAAATAACAAATCCCGCAAAAACATCCTAGACAATTCCTCCTTCAAGCAGCCATTAAAATAACGGTCATTCAGTCGCACCTTCCTTCCAAAATTAATGTGTACACTGTACTGACGAATATGGCATCATTCGGGAAAAATTCTACAAGCTCGTGCACATTTGTTAAATACCATTTACAAGGAAGACTTATGATTGAACACTTTCGCAATGCTTCAATTCCTGCCAGACATCTTTTGTGAAAAACAAAGTAAAATGGTCAAAACTGACAGATCCAAGAATCAGAAGTAGGATATACAACACAAATCATTTTGAGACATCTTGGTAGGTGTTGTGTGGTTGGTGGCGTGTGCCTATGTGTGTGTGTGGAGGTGGGGTAACATTGCTATAACAATTTTTCAGTAACATGGCTCTGATGTATGCAGTGTAGCAATTGATTTTGATGTCTAGCACTGGGGAATTATTCCGCAGACGTGAATCATGATGTTCTACGATGAAATTAAACGTGACCCAGTAAGTTTTGCAGTTCGGTATTTACTGTGACAAGAAAACTGATACAGCACAGAAAATAAGATTCAGGATTTATTATTGACCTCTGCTTACAATAGTAAAATGACAGTTGATAGTCATTATTTTACCATATTGCCTGTCTTGAGTCTAAAACAAGACACAAGTCATTGCTTACTGAAAGTGATTATATTCGTTAGCAAATCATTTCTAACGCCTTAACCTCGAATCAGCTTTATTATTCAAACAGTGATTACATCAGAAGTGCTTTTCTCTGCTTGATTGCTACCCATAGTTGCTTCACAAAATTACAACTCACATGCAATGGCACAATTTGTGATCAATTGAAGTTGGGTCAGTTTTAGCTCAAAATCTTTGGATATAATATTCTGTTATGATTTTACATATGCTTTTCGAAAAATGTGTTTAGCGGACCCCTTCTCCAGTTCAGTTTTGTGATATTTAATATATTGTATAATATAATATGAATAAACATGCAAGATTCCATTTTATAGTTATATAACAATAGATTATATACAGAGGATCTCAAATGGGTATTGATTTAATATTAAAATTTATGAAACAAGTTTAATAATGTCCAGCTTTTACGAGTCTTGGCGAGCAAAGCTGGACATTATTCATCGATTTTCATAAATTTAATATTAATTCGTTACCCATTTGAGATTCTTTATATCACAGCTTTTAGTTCAGTGGAAATTGTTCAGATAGATGGAAAATAGTCTCAAATAAAGCTGAACTGGTAAAAGGAGATTGTACTGTGTTACAAACTATGAGTCAAAGAAAAAGCTTCCATCCGAATAAACAGAACATTTAAATAACCACAAAATCTTTTTTCAAAACAGAATGATGAATGCGATGTTATGCTGCCACATTGCTTGATACGGTACACAGTACAACAGGCCGACAGTAACACGTGTACTCTAAACGACTCTTAAAGAACTAAACGTTACATTATTGCGATTTCCATGTGAGATAGAATTACCTTATATGAAAATGCCCACATTTACTACAATGCATTTGTGACCTGATATTCGCAGTGTTTGGTTTGAAAAATAGAATGTACAGAAGACGTCAACAAATTTATTTTCTTGTCGGATTTATAACATATATGCTACGTAAAGATGCTGTGGTTGGATAAAGATCTGTCACTTAGGAGACCCGGTCATGCCCATATTAATCTCCGAAGAGAAGTTCGTTTGTTTGCTTCTTAAAGTTAACATTTAAATCACTCTTGTATATACGGTGATTTCTATATTTATGTTACTGATATACGCACTGCGCCACCCCAATCACGCCACTCGGAATCACTGAGTTTTACTCCTTATTGTCGTTCTTATCTTGTAGTTTTATGCTATATTTCTTATGATAATATTGTTAAACATGACGTAATTATCCCATGTGGAGGTAACATATCCCTGTTGAGAAAGCCGATACAATATTTCCTCAATTTCCATTTGTGAGTCGAGTTAAAAAAAATGGCCGCCAAAATTTTCATTTTCATTTCAAAATTTTCATTCAAATCAAAACATTCCAGAAGGCGGAGTTAAAATCGTTTTCCCACGATCCCAGCCAATCAGAAAAGGAAATAACCCACGATAATTTCATGAGCTTATTTGGACCTATCAGAATCATATAGAGTGATATTTGAACGTGTGATAATATCAACAATATCAAACTGCACATACCATAGGAAAACCATGCCTACTATGTGATAAAATGCATTATGAATAACCATTAGAATTTCATATTTTGGTTGTATACCAATAGCTCGTATAATGAATTATGAGTAACCATGCAGGATTCCATTTAATTGTTATATACCAACATCTTGTATAACGTATAATGTAACATTAATAACCATGCAGGATTCAATTTCATTGTTACATGGCAAAGAGGCGTAGCTAGGGTGAGGCATGGGGGTACATATATGCCATGGCGCCAAAATGAAGTTTACAACGTTACATTATAATAAGTAAAATAGAAAAATGTGATAAAACGGGGAGGGGGCTGGGGTTCCAATTTTATAGTTCATCCCCGGGCGCAAAATATCATAGATACGCCTCTGACATCACTTCATCTTGTATAACTGATTATGAATACCATGCAGGATTCCATTTTGTTACTATATAGCAATATAATTTTGCTGTTATATAGCAATATCTTTATAATATATATGAATAGCCATGCAAAATTCCATATCATTGTTATATAGCAGTATCTTGCATAATATATTATGAATAACAATGCAGTTTCTATTTAATTGTTATAGAGCAATATCTTTTTTAATGTATATGAATAACCAGCAGGATTTCCATTTCGCTGTTACATAGCAAAATCTTTTATTATATATATATATATTATATATATATATATATATATATATATATATATATATATATATATATATATATATATATATATATATATATATATATATATATATATATATATATATATATATATATATATATATATCTGTGTGTGTGTGAACGTGTGAACAGCCATGCAGAATGTAATGTGATTGTTATATAGCAATATCTTGTATGATATATTATAAATAACAATGCAGGTTTCCATGTCATTGTTATATATAATATCTTGTATAATGTATTAAGAATACCCATTCAGGAATCCATTTCATTGTTGAAAAGTATTATTATTTACAGAGTTGCTCAACATATAAGGTAACTTCATGTATAAGATGGTACCCTTCCTTGCCTCTTTTGATAACTCAAATACTCAAAATAACTCTTTTGTATACTCAACTTTTTTATTCCATTTCAATACTCAAACCCATCATTCCATTTTAATACTCAACTCCACCATTCCATTTCAATACTCAATCCTATCAATCCATTTCAATACTCAATTCCATCGTTTTATTTCAATACTCACCCCCATCATTTTGTTTTAATACTCACCCATATCATTTTGTTTCAATAGTAAACTCCATCATTCCATTTTAATACTAAACACCATCATTCCATTTCAATACTCAAAACCATCATTCCATTTCAATACTCAGCTCCATTTTGTTTCAAAACTGACCCCCCATCATTTTATTTCAATACTCAACACCATCATTCCATTTCAATACTCAACTCCATCATTTTGTTCCAATATTCAACCCCATCATTCCATTTCAGTACTCAACCCCATCATTCCATTTCAATACTCATCCATATCATTCCTTTACATTACTCAACGCCACCATTCCATTTCAATATTCAACACTAATATTACAGCTAAATACTAAGCAATGTCATTCATCATGAATATTCAACAATGCCATTCCACTTGAATCATTAATGCCTTAATTTCACTTGAATGCTATGCAGATATACAACTTAAACAACTAAAAAAGTGTCTGTGTCACCTAGAACTTTCATAAAACAAAGATTTCCTTTCTGGTTCTGAAAAAAGTCAAATATATATTTATATATATATATATATATATATATATATAAATATATATATATATATATATATATATATATATATATATATATATATATATATATATATATATATATATATATATATATATATGTATTGTCACGGATTTGTATAAATGTGTTGTTGTTTTTTTTAAGTACACGTACTCGGGTTTCGCTTTTAGTGTACAATGATACCCGAGGGTGATCAATGTATATTATACATTTCGAAAAATAGTGAATTCGGTTCTTCCTTGCTCGGCACGTGCGAAGTGCTTCGGGCTGGAAAAACCGAATACATGGATTACACGAACGATGTTGAGCTACATTGCCTGTGTATATATGATTCAAACTGTAACGAAAACATTACATTACTGACCGTTCTGTCAATAGGACGTCTGTCTACTGAGACCCAAACCTCCAGCTATAGAGGTACGTAAATTTATTCGTTATTATGGCTTGAAAGTTGTCTATTGTATTATCATTTTTAATTCCGCAGTTATGTCGCTTCGACAAGTTTAGTAAATACCGCTTAGTAAATGATAATGTTTTATTCGTATATGTGATTTGGCAAGAATTCTACGAAATTCCGTTTAATGCAGCACGAATCCTATAACCCGCCAACTTAACCTGTTTATTGTAGTTTTAAAGGCAAGACTGAGAATGTATATGACTTATCGTATATACCGTCGTTGTGTACTACCGTATATACTAGTGTCATGTGTAGTACACGATATCGGATACATTTTCAGCTGTCTGTCTGTGTTTGTGTTGGTGCAGTGTGCAGCCGTTTGTGCCAGGTGCAGCAGTTTGTGCCGTGTGCAGCTGTCTGTACTGTGAGGGCGTATGCTGTTTTGTGCTGCTGTGACGTGTCGTACAGCAGTGTATAGCTACGTGTGCAGTGCTGAGGGGTGCTGTGCTTGTGTATTCGAGTGCTTCGAATATTTCAACGTTGCTAGTCGGGTTGAGGTTGATCAAGCTTGGCGGACCAACGTGGTGGACGCTGATAGTCTAACCCAGGAATCAATGGTGGTCTGTGACTACAAATCTTTGCTTGGAATCAGGGAGTGTCTACATTGCTCCAGATACATAATATTTTAGCCGTGGGCTAATGCAGTGTTTTTTGTAATATCCAGTGTTTTTGCTTTCGTGAGTAAAAACTCACTTCGCTAGTTTGAGCGAAATCTTATTTGTTTGTACAACTATCAAGTCGTTATTATGAACGAACCATTATTCGTTTTACTAATGAGTAAAACGTGCAATTCGTTATTTTTAAATGAACAATCATACTTTAGCCATTATATCAATTCGTCATTTTGAACATTTTTCGTATTTTACGATCATATTTCTGTTTGTGATATACCGTGGATCGTTTTTTCATTTGTCTCGTTAACATATTTGTTGCATTTAAAGATCGTGCTTATTATGTTAATTAGTCTCATATTGGGACCCAGTGCAAGCACGTGTCTATACTATTTCGTTTCATACCACCATATAACATTAAACATTGTATTGCATTCCCATCAATGGTTTCTTATTAATCCGAAAATCCCAAACTCGGTTATCTTGTTATATATATATATATATATATATATATATATATATATATATATATATATATATATATATATATATATATATATATATATATATATATATATATATATATATATATATATATATATAATTAGTTCCCATCAATGTATATGAAACTTTCATCACCTTTCACCATTTTGCCACAAACTAAATCTGTTTCATTACATTACTTTGCACCAAACTAGTTGGCATACTACTCTACTGCTTCCATGTACTTCGGCTAAATTTTCTTCAAATGTTGCAGCTATGTAAATCAAGCATGATCAAGGTGCGAATTTGATCAAAATAATTGTCTCAATCTCCTTGAAAATTCATCATGTAATCTGACAAACAGGCAATACATTTAGCAAGTATAATTTCCTACTCTTAAAACGTTAATTTTCAATTTTGACAGGCAATTAGACCAGCTTATTAAGTGAAATCAATGAAATACAAAATATAGAACAGGTAAAAAAAATTATTTACTCCTTGTTTTCTCTCCAATTTACTTATGACGTCCAGGTAGTGAAAATGATCAAGTGGAGCTAGCAACGTTTGATAATTGCACATCTGAGGCAAGGCCAAGATGTATACTCCACAACCGAAATTATAGATAATAATGGTGCAATAAAATAAACAGAATTAAACGTTCTTTAACAGTACCTGAGATCTTCATGGTCTTTCTTATAATTAGCAAGGGAAATCTGGGAAATTTGTTTCGCCTTAAACACTAACTCTATGCAAATTACCAGCTGTAGAGTGCCAACATACAGCTTTTATAAATAGCAAAAATGGGACGTACATGTTGGTCTGTGATGAGCAAATGTATACTTCTGTTATACCTATTCAGTCTACATTTGAATTCTCAGATTTATATTACATCTGGGGCAAAGTAGAATCTAAAGCAAATTTATATTACGTTTGAGACAAAGGAGAATCCAAAATGATCAATGTAAAACTGTAATGCTATATTTTTATTTTTTGTAATGTACTCACAAGTCATAATCAACACACAGATGGGCATATAACATAAATTGGTGAAAGAAAGCATTATGATTTGTCAGAAGCCTTATGATTATGTTGATGTAATATAACCTGTGTAGTGAGGGGACTATAAAAGGGAAAATGTAATACTGACTATGGTATGATCATGAGTTTACTAAAAAAGTGCATATACAAAAACAAAATACATAGATCCCTTATTGTGTGGATGTTCTAATAAGGAAAATGTAATACTTGTGTGATTTAAGGTATCTATTATAAAGCGCGAAGAAGATTATCTAGCTAAATTTTCAAAACAATGATTTAAACAAATAGTATATAAATGGAGCAAAATGAGTTTGTGCCTCATCCAATCATAACCAATTATGAAGCGAATCGTAATGGTATCATTAGGAATTGCAGATTGAAAAAAAACAGTAGGTAGTGTTAACAATGCTGGTTATCTTAGGTTTAATAGAAAAGGAAATAAATATTATATATCATATAGATTTGTGGTCGAGTGTTTTTTGGGAACGATCAAAGATGAGTATATGGTTGATCATATAAACGGCAAAAAAAACTTGACAACTCTTCAAAATGTACGTATTATCACGCAAAGTGAAAACTGCAAATTTGGAAAAACTGGCGGCGTACGATTTGCAAAAGCTATTAAATTCGTGAATAAGGAATCTGGAGAAGAATTTATGTTCAAGTCAATTTATTCCGCTAGCAAATATTACATTACATATTTTGGTTCATGTGACAGGAATGATATAGTGTATGAATACATTGGGGTTTCAGGTTGAGACAAATACTAGAGTCAAGTCAATCTTAGTCTCTTCATTCTGCCAAAGCATGAGAAAACATATAATGCTCTGAAATTTATTATTACACATCTGACCAATCATAGTTCTTGTGAAGTTCCTGTACTACTGTACAAATGAGATCAATTGAGTATTCCATTGTAAAACTCAATGGTGAACTTACATGGAAATTTAAATACAAATTGGCACTTCCTTATATCCAGTTAATTCAATAGGATGTTAGTATTCAATATAATTTTTTCTAACTTGCATTGGATATTCTTCCTCAATGTATCTTTTAGCTAACTTGTGATGCAATATGGCAAGAAACCAACTTGGTGATGCATTTTGTACTTGCTTTTGTTGATGTATACAATAAGACCTATAGTATTTTTGTTTTTAACATGACAATGAATAGCTGAGTAATGTATTCATTTTATTTTCATGATGTTCATGGGCTTTTTGTCATTGGATATTGAAAATATTTTTTATTGCTTATAGCATGCAATGATTCTGGAATCTTGTCAGTAAGGGCATACTTTAGTCAGTTTACTACAGCCATTGGTGAGAGTATTAGATTACTATATTGTGGTATTACTAAATTATTTTATAATTGTATTCATACTTTAAAAGTCTTGTCTGACTAACATTTATTTATCATTTATTTCTTTTGATAATTATACATTTGGGATATGAAGAATAATCAATTTCTTTTTAATATGTTATATTGAATTAGAAAGTGCATTGTAATAAGTATTTTGATGGCTTTTTGCAATAATTATAATTATATATATATATATATATATATATATATATTGCTTTTATTTTATGGGTATGACAGATTTGATATGTAAATTTGATTTTTAGTATTGTCTTTGATTCTAGATTAGATGCTAATCAGTTTGGTTTATTTGTAACTGGAAGTATCCCAGCATGGCAAGCACTGAACAGTAAAAAGGGCATTTTTATTGGCAGCATAGTTGCAAAGTTTGCAACAGGTCAACATGGTAGTCAAAAGAACAACATTGATGGAAAAAGCAACATAAGGCAACATTGTTGGCAATAAGGCATCATTGTTGATAAAAGAACAACATAGCTTGCAACATAGCAACATATTCTGCTGCAAAGCAACGTAATTGGGAAGAAGGCAATATTATGGAGAAAGGATAGGGGAGACAAAAGATAGTTTGTTCAAATGATGTAAATTTTGAACTGTGTATTTAGAATCTTGAACAGTGAAACTGTAACATTGACAATGCATATGATTACATGAACCACAAATATATTTTATTTAAAACATCTTCTATGTGTTGTGAATAAAAAATAAACTCCTTACCTGAACTCTAACAAGCGTCAATCATCAATTAAGATTGATCTATATACATGATGGCATTTCAATATCTATAACTTCTATGTACTCAAAGGCACCACATCACATTTATGGCTGTGTGGTATCCATTAAAAGTTCAAAAATGACAAAATGATGATTTGCACAAATATAAGCAGTAAAATTTAACAACAGGTCAAGATGATAAATTCTGTAAACTGTGCATAATATTAAATATACAAGGGTCTTTTACTGTGTGATAAGAATTTCCAGGAATTCAACAGAAAACCATTTCTTCTTTTTAACTAAAAAATCCCTGGCATCACACTTACGTGAAGGAGGTAGTAGTCTATTTACGAGCTCTCTAGCGTCCAGGTTATGTATGATACACAAATGTGGTTGGTATTATAGAAAGGTAGACTAATGTAAATCTAGATGTTCTAGTTGCACTATAAAATACATAAGGAAAACGTAATTTTTTGGACAAGTGGTTTCCACCAAAACTTCAACTTTAGGTCGGCGTCCAACTTTATGTCCATATTTTATCCTTTCTGGCCTCAGATCTAAGACAGACCGGTCTCAACTACACACTGACGACATATGATAAGATTAGGAATTAAGAGTGCTCTCGATTCGAAAACGACGGGTCCCTTAAACATAAAACCTTCATGCACAAAAGAAAATTGCCATGAAAAACAAGGTTTCTAACATGACTAGGCAGTATTATAATCGAAAATTTTTCGGAGGTCAATGTAGCAGTAAGCATTCAGAAGTAGCCCCCAAAACATGTTTCTACTCGCATTGCAGAAGAAAAAAAAAACAATGTGTTAACTGCTGAGTATTGAAACTACGAACAACTAGTTTTAAATCAGCCACTATGGCAGCCATATTGAATTGAGATTGGTACCATTTTTATTTAAGACAAACTAGACACCATTAGTAGACTTGTTGGAAACCTAATGTTGATATTCCCAATTCAGAAGAATCAGGTATAATACTTTTGATTATGTACATTATGGCAGCCACATTTGAGGTCAAATTGAGCACTATTATTATTTAGAGCAGAGATGCGGCAACAGCAAGATGTTTTAGTAAGGGACTTATTTTGAATCAGGTCAGCAGTTTTGTCATTTAGGATCAGCCAGACAAAAGAAAACATTCAAAAAATCAAATGCTGATATGACCATCTAATCTTGAGGATTGGCGATAAAAAGATTTTCAAGATGGCTGTGGTGGTGTCCATATTGTGTGTCTGAGCCGTACTATTTTCATTCAGGATCAAGTAAACTGTATAATGAGTTTATAAATTGTATGGCAAGCTTTCAAGAGTAAAGTTAACAAACGTTTGCTAATGAAACATGAGACAAGCCATTCGTAGACTCTTTACATCTGTGATCAGCACATATGCAAACAGAAGCTATCAAAATTGTTGCTTGGGTCAATGCTTGTTACGTAATACATTTCACTCAAAAGCCCACTATTTTTATGGAGGTACATATATCTGCACGAATTTCCTGATGAAGTTCATTGCAAAAATATTCATCTAATTGGTGTGAAAATCAATATTCTTGAAAATAATGTTTATCTGTCAGTTCCTACTGGCAGATTGTGCACTTTCGTTTAGGGCATTCTTCAGCAGGTATGCACAAGTCAGGGATGTGAGTTTACATGTGATCAGTGTAATATTACCTCATCTTTGCCAATCTCCAATGATGTGTTTGATGTTACAAAGCCTCTTTCTGGAAACTTTATTCTACATAGTTTATAAAATATGCAGAACATGCCCAGTTATATATTTTTAAAGTCAGTCTATTTAATCTTCCATACTAAAAATGTATACCTTTTGCAGGGTAATACCAATCATAATCTACTTGTTGTAATTGCACAGCCAAATTTGTCAGCTGTAAAAGAGGTCTGATCGTCGTACAATTGGAGAATAATAATCTCGAACACAAGGAATGACCACCCTCACAAATTAAAAGAAGACTATAGCAAGATGTAATGGATATGGGTCACTTCTAGGTCAATGATTGGGCCCAGTGAGAAAATGCCTTGGCTTTGTTACACTAATGAGTGAAAGTAAAAGGAGAATAAAGACGATTTTAGAGTGCCGAAGCAAGGCTTTCATAACATGCTACATAGATAAACGATTTAGGCAGGCCAAAGGCGCAGCAATGGCTTGAGGCTCGTGAGATTTAATTTTCAAGAAAGACAAAACCCTATAGGTTGTGCTAAAATATATGAAAGTCCGACGCCTGCGACCACTCTAATTCAAAAGTCACGCTGGTTGAATGCTTTGATTGAAAATGGTTAAGCAGTATGTAAATAAAAAAGCAAAATAAAAACAAATGCCATGAATAATCACCGTGAATGCTTTGTAATTTTCTCTGCAAACAAATCGCAGATGATAATTATGAATGTGGCTTGTTTTTGTCATGCTTTTATTATTAGATATTAATTTCCAGTTCACTTACCGGTTAAACTCTTTAGACCTTTTAGGCAGGTTCTTCTGCCCTACATGTAAAAATTGTGCTATATTGCATTGTGTTCTATTCTTTGTCTGCAGTGTTATATATTATAGAGTTCTGCACATTTCTATTTTTTTTTAAATTTTCTTTGAGCATGTTATGTGTAAATGTATATTGTTTATCCCAAGGTTTTCAATATTTCATTAATCCTTTTGTTCAATAATCCATGCCTCGTCAATGGTTTCATCTTCTTAACGAAAGTAATATCTTTCTTTCCTACGCTGTTTCTCGATTGGTACCTTCTTCCTCCTTTTGGCTCCCATTTGTTCTCTCATAATTTCTCTCTCGTTCTGTCTGTCTGTGATTGTTGTTTCTGCTGTTTGGGAACCTAATGTTGTCAAAGGTAATGCCATTTCTACCTGTGTTTTAATTTCATGCTTTTCTTGCTGCGATGCTGGATGTTTTCCTGGTGTTTCAGCTTCACTTAGTAGTGTTGCTTCATGTTATTTAAATAATTTGTTTGACACTACAATTGGGGATGCTTGTACTTTTCACTGTTATTTTGGACTGTTGATTTGGATATTGTATTTATTCAGCAGGAATACATGTTGTGTTTGTATATATTGCTTTTGCTTGAAATGTTGTTGTTGCTGTGTCACCACACGTGGCTGTAGATATTTTGGATTCGTTTCCCGTGCTAGTTTTGACTGTATAAGTAGTTGCCGTTGCTCTATATCTGTATTCTCTTGTAAATTGTGTATTAGTTGGTTTTCTGGATTTGCTTTTCTTTCTGCTGTTTTTTGACTTGGTTGCTGTTTTGTTAGCTGTATTTCAGTTTTTAGTTCTGTTACGACTAGTGACTTTTGGGATTTGTTGTTTCATGTATTGCTGCGGTTGCCATTCCACATTCGTATTCACCTCCGGGTTTACTAGGTTTCATTTGACTTATGCCCCTTAAGCCCATATGTGTTGCATTTTATATATGCAGCATCAAAACCACGATTTCGTTAGAAAACTAAAATAGAAGAATATTTTAACTTCTCTATTTTTTTTCAAATATTATATTTCTATTGTATATGGATGTTGAGGGAATGGTATCCAATCTAGAGGATATGACTTGGAGATTGAACTTAATCGCTTTTGTTTGTTTGTAAGTGTATCTATAAATGGACATCACTCAAATATAGTTAATCAATTTGCTTTTGTATTTTCTTCAGGATTTGGGTAGGTTTCTTTAATGTAACCGGTATATCGTTAATTGCCATCTCTCCGTATGGTATTATCAGCCGCGTTATCTCAGCATAAAAACTTTGCACTCATTTCTGTTAAGAGTTCTGCTTTTGTTACAAAAACTGAGTCTAAACCATTCACCATTTTAATTCAAATTATGACGTCTGCTGGTCCTGGTACTTCTTCTTTCTGTATTCGTGTCATATTTAGAAAGGGAGTCCGTTCTTGGTAGAAAGAATCCTTCATTTCTCTCAGTTCCTAATTTGATAGTTTTCCAATATCCGCATAATCATCTTGATGACTTTGTGTACTGTCATATTTTCTAGTGCGTCTCGTTCTCGTAAGTTGAAATCACTGATCATTTTCACTGTATATGGTCATTTTCTTGTAACAATAGCTTTGTTTTATATTCATGATTCTGAATTTTACATTTGACAAAATGGTATCATTTAAAGTCTACTTCGTCCTGGTCATTTTGAGATTTTAACTTATCAAACAGAAGTTTCACTGTCTTTAAAGAGCTTGTTAACTTCTCATGCACGCTCCATCGCACCTATTTGCGCTAGGAAAGGATATTTGTGACAAAGGATGAATAGGCTCTGTTGGGAACTGTAGTAATATGGACACTTTTGGGACGATAAACCAAAGAATGGGGTCATGTGACTCGTTCTGCCAATGGAATAAAGTCTTAGGGCGTACGAATATATAGGTCATCGCTCTAACAAGTTATTTTCAAAACGAGTCTTTAAGATGGTGGTTGTATTTTAGCAAGCGTGACATTTTCATCTTCCACTACCCCAACAACCGTATAGCTTCCTATGTATTACTTGATTTGTAAATAAAGTTTTGCTCACCTTATAATATGAACATAACTTGTTGCTTCTTCAGATGAATTTCTTAAACAATTAGTTTTTGGTGAAGACATTCACATCGGTTCTACATATATTATTAAAGTGTCACATTTCTTTCATGTATGTTTATCCTTTATACATTGGTATACATTTAAAAATAAATGTTTATGAAATCACATGGTTCTTTCCGTTGTTTTTTTGGCGGTCTACAGTGAAAAGTAGATTATTTATGGTTTCCTGGTTTACAAATTTATATTAAACGTTGAATTTAAATTAATTTATAATATATTATGTTAATTCATTTCTCTAAAATAACAACAAATCAAAATATAGTTTTTCAGCGTTATTTAATATTCTCAAATCCTTAATTTCCTCCTTCCTTTTGTCAAATCAAAATGGAAAGAAACTGTTAATGCTCTTAAGAATGAATGTTATCTTCTGCACACTCAATCATAGTAAGGTTAGTATTCCAGGAACGGAGAAACAAAAACTCGTTCTTAATGATGTTGTTGTTTATGTGAATGCCGTTGAGAGCGCATTAACGATGGACAAATTTGCATACACGGTAGGATACACTATACTGATTCAAACACTCATCGCAGGGTTTAAACTATATCTGATACAAATATCTGGATTCTCGATGATCGGATCGATTGGTCAAAGTTAGTTTATTCAGCAGTGTCGAGAGTCATAAAATGTTTTAGTTACTATTACGAAGAGTCTTAATTGATCGTATAACGATCGATGAAATCATCAGAATCGATACTGATACTGTCAAGAGATAAGTTGGCTATCAGCAGCCTGACAAAAAAGTTTAGTATGACACTGAAACAAAAGACAGAATAATAATCATTTGGGTTTTAATACAGTAATGTTATGGCAGTATGCGAATAATGTTAACAATTAACTTCTATGTATAGCAGCTGTCACATTTTCAAAAGAAACATTTGTTAAAAAAGTAAATCTTATTTCAAGATACATATTTTTTTCAAACTATAAGAACAGAATTGGGTGAATAATCACAGTTGGTGAAGGGCTTTATACTGTTATGTAATTATTTGCCTGGAAATTTATCTCTGTATCTCCTCTAAGATCATTTCTGCTGGAACCATGCAAATGTTTTACTTTACAAGGCAGTGAAAGAGGATGCATGTTTCTTTCAGGGACCAGATATTTACAATGCCATGCCAAACGGTGTCTTGGATCCTAAATCCCCTTCCTCGGAGATTCGTGTTAATTTAAATCAAAGTTTACAACAGACTTACACATCAGTAATTTCCGCACCTGTGAGGCAAAGTCAGTCCGCCAGCCATCTAGCCGATTTACATCACCTGTGAATGGATGGGGCATCCTCATAAACAGTGGTCACAGTACCAGGGAATGTGAGTGATTAAACCACCTGCAAAGTATAAATTTTGTCTTCCGTTAGGAAAGCAAAAACGTTTTCTCCGTTTTGTTTGTATAGTCACATTGACAAGTTTTACCTTCGAGTTGCTCCCTCGCCTTAGGCTGGCAGACGTGCTGAGATTACATTTTGAAGTCACAACATTTTGAGTTAAATGTTCTATTCGGTTCAGTAGTTTTATCAAGTCTTTAGTACTATTGGTTTTCTGACCCATGACCTCCCACATCAAAGTCAGATGCTGTCTACTCTAACCACTTAGGCAACTGGATTGGTCAGATTCAGTGATTTAGTTTGCAGTATAACGAACTGTTTTAGATTCCTAACATGACCTAATAGCCAGCTCTGGCATAACCTCAAGTGGATCATTATTAAATCCGTTTTTGTTAATGCTATATGGTGTCCATGTTTCTTTCAACAGCTTGTGAAGAAATTGAACCCAAACTTGAACCCAAACTTGAAACAAAAAAAAAATCTTGTAAAACAGCAAGAATCACTTAAAAATTATTTGATCATATATGATCTTATCTTCTAGGTGTAAAATATGATATAGACGATTTAATACGAGAGTTTCTTATTACTGATATTATGTTAACGGATATCCTGCCAAAGAGAGTCGGCAGGTATGAGCAAGATCATAAAATATGGGTTACAACAATTGTAGGTGTTTTAATTTTGTAAATCTTTAGTAATATCAAAATCATAAAGTCCGCAACCATGTTGCCAATAAATTTCATTAGATCATTTGTCCAACCTCTTACTGGTTCGTCGCATTATCCATATTTTGGTTATTTATGGTAAACAATATTTGGATACCTTTGCTTATTATTTTATGTTATGCTATTATAACATGAGGCTGATTTGATTGAATAAAATCTTTTTAAATCTTTTAAAAAATCTGTTAGATCAAATACAAAATGTCGCAATCAATTATATATATATATATATATATATATATATATATATATATATATATATATATATATATATATATATATATATATATATATATATATATATAATGTGTGTGTGTGTGTGTGTGTTTAATATGAAAAGAATCTAGACTCGTCTTTTTGGTTTAAATCTTCAACATTTTTCACTGCTAGTTGTATAATATCCATAACCCAGTAAAAACAAAATAAGTTTATCTTTTCAAAGACTTATTACAATGTTCTTGCAAAGTGTACGCTCTCTACATATATATTATATAGTTAACAATATCAGGATATGTGACCTCTGATCATGGTTTCAAATCAGGTGTAGAACCGGTGGCCCGCGGGTCGGATTAAAACAACACACAAATCTGTCCTCTAACAGTAAAGTTATTAATGGAATTAGTGTTTGCAGCCCTCGAGTTGTCTTTTAAAATGCAATCTGGGCCTTGGCCGATAAAGGTGCAACCGTGTTAAAACTTTCGGTCTCACTAAACATCACAAAACACCCAGGACACCTCAAAGCACACCAAGGACACCCCAAGAACACCCCGATATTACATAAAATAACAACAAAGGTCTCCAAATCATCTCAAAGAACGAAATAAGAAACAGGCACACGCATGGACATTGATACTATAAATGATTGACAGTATTGCTTGATGGACCCATTTCCGATAACCTACAAAAATGAAATATTTTGTAGCAAATCTCTTTTATTTTTTTATTATATTGATTTCCTCATTAAATGACAATGCACTGCTCTACCCTCATTTTTCATACTAAACTGTTTATATACAAATATACATTTTATTTCAAATCAAACATTGAAATAGTTTGAGAACGGTTCGATCAATGATTGTTACAAACTACACAGAAGTAGTAGTAGATTTATCTTACTTAGCTCCGAGTTTACATTATATTTTGGATGAAATTTATCTAAACTGTTCCTGGGCGCCCATATGATATCTTGCAGGGAGGAAACAGGATGCTTTGCAAGGAAGGAGGAGGGGTAGGTCAGGATTTATTTCAGGGGTGGTCAGTCAGTCATGCTCGGGATATTTGGTATAAAAGCAGTCCTAAACTAAAGCTCATATTTTTAATCGTTTTGAATCTTGTAACAAATTTGCAGCTTCATTTGCCAGATTAAACTTATTATCATACAGGGAAGAGAAATTAAAGTCGTGCTCTATGGAGTTTCGAATCCAGATCCACCAGTAAATGACACACATGGTCTTGCCTGCACGCACCAGCCCATATACCGGCACGGCTAAGCACGCATCACCAAATAAATTGTGGCACTGAGTCGGTGGTATGAGCTCGTGCCTAGCAGACACACTCGCATGACGACCTAGGAGTTAATTCTCGTATATATAGTCTTTCTAGATTCCTATTAAGGAAATCAAGTTATATATAATTTGTTTAATTAAAACTATTAAATTATGGCCACTATTGAACAGATTATACGACAGAATCCAGAAATAGCACAGTATGTTCAGTCTGGTATATATTTATAACTCTTTGTAATAAAACAATTCTGAAACTATCTATTTATTGGAAACCAAAACACGCGCAAGATCTGATACATAAACTTTTCAGCGTGACACAGCTCCATTTCATGGATTATAGGAGCGCTTTTCATGACAGCGGCAATAATCAGTGACCAAAATAAGAAAACATTTACCATATACACGACGTTGTCTGGACATGCAAATCCGAAATGCATAAGACATATTTTCATAAAATTCCTCAGTGACATTACATGTATCGAGAAATCAATGTAATCAAATAACAAGATGGAAAATATGCCCTAATTAATAAGTGAAGAGGAACTTCACAGAAACCTGCTCAGCGAAGAAGGCATGTCAACAAGAGGACCAATAAACGCTAAACACATGCTAGGGAATGTATAATTGAATTGTTTATGCTCTATGCATACTTGACAACATAAAATAAGAATTTTTGTTTATGAGATAAATTAATAATTTTATATACAATAAATTTGCCATTTTGTTTAACTTATTTAACGATTAATCTGTGGTATTGCTACTTATTGATACAAATTGAAAACTGTTCAAGTTACTGTACCCGAACACTCTTCGCCTAACAGAAGGTATTTCCATTTGCATCTACTGATCTCACCGTTTTACCCGTTACTCAAAACATCGCTAAACTTTAGCAGTTTTTGTTATTGTTTGTTGTTTTTTGTGTTTTTTGAAATTTAAAGTAGGTATTATGTAAAGTTTATAAAGTTTTCTTGGAGAGTCTTTGGAAGTCTTGGGGTGTCGTGTGGTGTCCTGAGATGTATTGAGATGTTTAGTGAGACCCTAAATCTTTACTCCATTTCCTTTTCTCAGTCTCGTACAGATACTTGTCCAGTATCTGAATTCTCTCTACACATATGGCCTTAGAAACTTTAACCAATATCTCTATACATTTTTCTCAATCCTACAGTTTTTTTCCATCTACGTATCCATCGATAATAATAGTAACGCGCAGAAAATGACAAATATTGAAGGCAATAAACTACAACGTTTCCACCATACAATATGGCGCATACTCTACGGAAAACCATCTGATGTAAATGTGGACCATATTTGCAACGATTTGGACATCATACATATCAGCTACCAAGTGTAATCAATATTGTCTGCTGCAGAACATTGATCTAAGATTTTGGAGGGAGAAACTTAAAGGTGAAGTTTGTGACAAAATATTTGGACGGTCATCCAGAGTCAAGAGTAACATGAAAACACATGATTGAAATAAAATATTTAAATTTAAACCTTGTGACAAAATGTTTAGAAAGAGTAGTGATTTGAAGAGCCACATGATGATAATACTGGATTTAAACTATTCAAATGTGCAGTTTGTGATCAAATGTTTTGAACAGATTAGTCGTTTGAAAGCATTGACTATAAACACCAAAATACACTGAAAAAAAACGAAAAACACCGAAATATACAACGAAATTCACTTATAATTCATGTTCTCTGTACATATTTTGTTGTACATACTTAAATTATTATGCTATTGTTTGAATAGTATTGAATAGAAAAAAAACATGATTTTGACTCGAATTATTTACATTTGTCCTCGTTACAGCATTCGACAAATGTTCGGACTTGATTAACTTGTTCGGGTATGATAAGTCTCGTTGTTCCTGAATGGAGGTAGTCTCTTGATCAAGTTAAAACCATATGTTGCGCACAGTAAAGAAACAGCACCCTTTTGCTTAACTTTGCCATTGTTCTCTAATTGTTCACCAAAGGAAATCAACCCAGTCTTTGATTATGCATACATTTAATAACTGAACAGTGAAGGTTTGATATAAAAGCACTATATAATACCGACATTATCACATACACAGAGATAAGCAGCCATAATAGATCCGTATCCATGTGTAATTTGTTCTATTGAATGTAAAACGGACACTCTGTCATACACTAATTTCAGACAATTGGTCCACATAGAATGCATTTATTTTCCTTGCACGTAGTGTTCTTTTAAATGGGGTTTGTATGATGCTGGAAAAAGCATTACAGATGTAATACAACTTTATCTTCTGTCAATAGATAGATAATTGGTATAATTAGAGTGCGACAAATTACGAAAATTTACGTAAAGTAACAAAATGTTGCGAAATTTTTGAAAGCGAATTTTTGAAAGCTTTCACAAACTTGGCGAATAGGTACAAAAACTTGTGAAATTTAAGACAAGTTACAAAGACTTGATTTGAAATGATTAGTTCTTACAAGGTAAACTTTATGGGTAAAATTACATTATCTGTCAGCCTAATGAAATATATCCTTCCTATGATATTAATTAATGTGATAGTTTGTTTCCTCAACCTAACCCATAACGAAATTAAGCCATTTCCAAATTTCAACCGCAAAAGTTCTAACAAATTCATTTTCTCCTATTTTTTATTAAGCCAAATAATGCCAAAGGTTCTCGTAATCTTTATTTGCATCAGTATCTAATCTTAGAAACTGAAATACAAATATAATTTTATTTTCTTGCGAAAACGTTCTTCAAAAATTTTTATTTTCTCTCTATTGTTATTAAACCAAGTTATATCAAGGTTTCCGTAATCTTCATTTGCATCAGTATATAGTTTTCAAAACTGAAATACGAATTTGATTTTGGTTTCGTGTGCAAGAAAGTGCTTCTAAAATCTTTGTTTTCTCGATTTATTTCAAATCGGGTATTGCATATGCTACAATTATCGATATATATATATATATATATATATATATATATATATATATATATATATATATATATATATATATATATATATATATATATATATATATATATATATATATATATATATATATATATATATATATATATAGTTCTTGAAGAGATTCTTATTTGAATTCAGTGTTCAGACAGACACGGTCACAGCTTTGGATCTCAATTAACTGTATGCTAATTACCGCATTCACAACTCCCCACCTTCTCTGAAATCATTAAT
Source organism: Potamilus streckersoni (assembly GCA_016746295.1). Lineage (NCBI taxonomy): Eukaryota > Metazoa > Mollusca > Bivalvia > Unionida > Unionidae > Potamilus > Potamilus streckersoni. The sequence continues at coordinate 466,589 of JAEAOA010001665.1, read as the reverse complement.
TTTGAGTTTACATTAGAATAATTATATTATAAACTCCTATGCGGTTTGACAGAAAAAGTATAATTCATTGTGAATGAAGCAAGAAACCTAGAAAATTGGTCGCATAATGGCAAAAGTTCTTTTTCAGATGACTGTGGTGTATGTGATACGTCTCTGGTGCATTCCTTAAATCCTAATATTTGCTCCCTGCGGCGGAAAAACTTAATATAGATCTTTGGATCCACAACCGTATCGAACAGCATAGGATAATTTGACATATGGATCATCTCTTGATCAGAGTTTTTACAAAACCTTATAGCGTCGATCATTTAGTTTTATAGAGAACTTTATTATACGATTATTTGACTTGTTCTGTCAAATATAGGAGACACGACGTTTTCTTAAATAATTGTGCTGTACTGTATTATTAGTTTTATCTGCCAATGAATTCATTTTGACGTTTGTCCTTATGTCTAATTTCCGCTATAATTTTCATTTGTCTCTCTCTAGCATCAAAATTTTTCCGAATCATCTATGTTTGTATACAGTTGTATTAAGTCATCAGTTTAGTCCGCTATCATTGCCTATTTCTTGTCAAATGTAAAGGAGCGGCTCATAATAGATTGTGAGAACCGTAATGTCAATTTGTGGGCTGTACAATGTTTGAACAAGCACAGCAGGTTGTGCAATCAGTGATAAGATATTGAACGACTCAAAAGAGCAATCATGATCCCGAACATTTCCTTGCACTAAACGCCTAAAATTTCTTGATCACCTTCAAATTGGGATTATGTATGTGTTTGTGCTTGTTCACGTGTTACTGTGGGACAATCGTTTCTAATAACATGATCTTCATTTTGATAAACCAAACAAAACATATTTTCGACGTGAGCGCTGTCAGTTTGTTTTGAGGTTAAAAACAAAATGTAAGCGATCTATTTTTTCGAGTCCATTCAAACATTTGTTTAATAATATCTTGCACATTAAAACTTTTTAATAATATTTTTTAGCTTTTGACTGATATCTTATGACTGTTGTGTAACATTAGAAGAAAATAAGAAAAAAATAGTCTTGTTGAGTTAGTGATAACTTAAGAGACTAGCACACATAGATTAAAATGTTGTGATTCACAGGTGATATACTCACTTGAATAAAACGTGCAAAAGTAATTTGTCACTGATGCAATACGAAGGAACATTTCCTGGTTTAACGACGCATGGAAACTCGCGGCAAGCGACATAATATTTGCGGACATCTATGTTTTCGATGACATCGTAGAAATGACTGGGGAAAAAACTGAAATCGCAAGAGATATTGAATAAACCATCTTCCAAATATGAACTGTCCCAACCATAAGGACTTCAACAAATTCATGACAAAAAAAAGTCAAAGGACACAAAAGCTCCAGGACACTCTAGCAATATTGCAGACCAAATCAGATATCTTAAAGATTTGGTAACTGAAAATAACTCTTTTGTACGACCAGTTATCATGACAAGCGGTAAACCGCCTTGTGTAAGTTTGTAAACAGACGAACAAATAACGGACATTATGAATCTTTGTTGCTCCGGGTAGACTGTACTTGGCATTGACAAAATATTTATGCTTTGCAAACTGCATGTGATGGTAACATGTTACAATTACTGTAAAGCGAGTCAGAACAGGTGAACCTCCAATATTTCATGGACCGCTCTTCATTTATGATAATAGCGATTTTGAAACTAAGACATTTTTTTTTCATTATTTGAAAGTAAAACTTATGGATTCCAATTTTAAGAGCCTTTTAATTGTAAATGATGATGAGAAGGCTCTAGTCAAATGCATCACGGCCTTTCTACCGGAAGCAACGTACATTTTGTGCACATGCCATTTACAAGAGAATATTAAGCATTCTTTACAGACGTGGTAATGTGATTGACACCAACACCATCTTGAAATAAATTTTGGGGGAAGACGGACTAGTTAATTCTCATGACAGTATATGCTTTAAGGACAAATGTGAAGCGTTCGAAAATCTTTTTGCTTGAACTTCAGAAAAAATGTCCTATTTACTTTCAGAACCAAATAAAGACTAATATCAAACTAAAAGTCAACAAACCGTTAAAAATCGATCAGAGAGAACGCATGTGGAAAACTAATAATTGTGAGTCTATGGACCACGTTCTTAAATAGACATTTGACTGGAAGACGAAACCACTCAAGGAATTTGTACAACTGACACATGGATAGTAACTGGAAAATTAAGAAACCTCAAGAATGCTCTAATCTGCACTGGTGAATTCTGACTTGCAGAGAGTCACCAACAATATCAGTTAAAATATTTAACAATGAACATGGATAAAATTGACAAAGCATTTAGATGACACGTGGACATAAATACTAAACATCGACAGACGTTCAGACAACTGTTATTGCACCAATGATTAACGGAAGAAAACCTGGACAAAGGAAACGAAACATCAATGTATGTACTGTGACAATTAATGCAAACAAATTTAAACATGAACCAGATATTTCGCCATAATATGCTATATGTTATTGTTTTCGGTTATGTTGATTTTACCTTGTGTAACATGACTTGAACACTAATGGATAAATTACATCAGCAGCGTGTGTGTGCAAATTCATTGAATTAAATCTGATACATTTTGTATGCAATTAGATATACTTATTACATTTTGCCAATACTCTCTTTGATAATTTTAGAATTTTGTTACTTTTTACTTTCATTCTACATATATAGTTCGATTCGACATTTATCATACCTATCAAATCAGGTAAAGAGTAAATAATTCATATAACTTTGAAAATCAAATTTTATTTGGCTTTTTATTATTATTCAAACAAAATACAAACGGAACGAACGATTAATGTATGAGCTGTGACAAAGTATGCAAAAAGATCCAAACCTGATCATTGAAAATACTTCTGTACATATGTTATCATGCTGTGGTATTTTTAATGTGAATCAAGCAGATGACTGATTTATTGGAATTTATCAATGAAAACAAGCATGCTTAACTACGGACTCTCGAACTTTCTTTTATCATACAAACACTTTTTATTCGCAAAGAAGTCAACGCTTTACCCTAAAAAGCCCTTGATAATTAAATACACCTTGTCTGCATCATAGATTTTTGGGGAATATAACATTAGGTATAATTAATCCAACATTCAACTTCAAAACCAGTTTACTTATTTTCGTGTCTAAATGGCATTAAATGAACTCATCAATTCCGGATCCTTATTAACACCTTTACAATCAATGTGTCATATTTACAAAAGTAGCATTAAAGTACATTGCATTATAGTCAAACCTTTCAAAGAACAACTTATTCAAGTGCCATTTATTTTTCACAAATTGATCATTAAAGTACATATATAATCTAATGAAACTACTCTTGATTATATCAACTTTAAATCTGTGTATGTATTACTTGAATTCAATTAATTTTGCTATATTGTCTCTACATTTGTTTCTCAGTACTGAACTTTCCACTGTGTGACAATCAATACAAATCAGACGTTAATCTATAATACCTTCAAAGATGACTTTACGGTGAAGTTCTTGTCAAGGGTTGACCTGCATTTTTTGGAGAGGCTGAATTGTAAACAAAATACCAGGCAACGGAAGACAGATTTCACTTCTGAATCATCAACATGACCGTATTACTCAATGTGCACTGTCGCCGAAATACACACAGACAACCACACAATAAGCTCACATTTTAAAGCATAAACAATTGCCTTTAAATCCTTACCAAGAATGACAAAATCAAACGTGATCTAAAAATAGACTTGGACTACATTCGAGGGTACTGAACCGGATTTTATTAATGGTGTACTGAGGCCGCTATGAATTCCTATTTATCAGTTCTACCGAACAAAGTACGATCTAGTGAGGCCATTGCATGAAGTTGGCAATAACGAGGATTAAAGCAAATATTTGTATCAAACTCGTTCCAATCATATTTTTTTTCTGCTTTTTAATAATATTTAAACAAAAACTCTTCATAATCCCTGTATGTACATCACTATATGGAATCGGTACACAATTAATAAAATCCGGTTCAGTACCCACGAATGTAGTCCCAGTCTATTTTTAGATCACTTTTTCCGGTCTAAATTTGGTGGTGATACTAGAGTTAGATTTTGGCATTCTTGGTAAGGATTTAAAGGCAATTGATTATTCTTTAAAATGTGATCTTATGGTGTGGTTGTCTGTGTGTATTTCGGCGACAGTGCACATTGAGTAATAAGGTCATGGTGATGATCCGGAAGTGAAATCTGTGTTCCGTTGCCTGGTGTTTTGTTTACAATTCAGCCTCTCAAAAAAATGCAGGTCAACCCTTGACAAGAACTAAACCGTTAAGTCATCTTTGAAGGTATTTTAGATTAACATATGATTTGTATTGATTGTCACACAGTGGAAAGTTCAGTACTGAGGAACAAATGTAGAGACCGTATAGTAAAATTAATTGTGTACTATGGCCTGTCAGTAAAAACTTGAAACTGATATAAATTTTTTATTATTAATGACATATACATGAAATTTTAATATTTTATGTATATTGACTTTAAAAATATAAAAATGAAATTAGAAGTAAAAAAATAATTTTAATTTTAAAAATTTAAATGAAATTTAAAAAACAATTAAAAAATAAAAAATTTCCACCAAGTATACACATATATAATATTTTTTGGGAATGATATTAAATGATATCAGCATATATATACTCCTACACCATATACAAGTTCAAATGATGGATATTTGTCAAATTTGATCAGAGAAAATATCTTTATTAGTCAAAATGAGACCCTCATTTAAAATACATGAAGACAAAATTCTACTTTGCTTTGTACCTTTAGGTCATTGAAACTATTTATTTGGGGTTCAAACAGTTAATTTATGTGTTTATGATGGGGTGACTTCCTGAGTAACACATATCTGCTTGTATAGCTATCAGTAATTGTTTATAACCATAGTTATAGGGTATTTAGTGAGAGGACAGAGATGAAGACTTTATACTAGAACCTGTTCAAGTTCTCTACAAAATCATATTAAGCTGTCAGAGAATGAAATACAGGTCAGAGGGGTAAAATATACTTTACTCAGGTATATTTACCATTGCATGTAAGAAAACAGCAAAATGATGTAAGTTGAACACAGAATGCATTCCATTTTATTGTTCAATTTCTTTAAGATGTTGATTGATGTAGTGCGACATTGTAGCCTAGATGATATTATGGGAATTCTCATGATCCATTTTGCTTTATGCATTATTAATGACTAATAATATTTGTTATCTGACACTTTAAAGATTACATAAGTAATATTCAAACAGATTATTTGAATTTAACTTTCTACAACTGATCCTAACATGGTTACATAGCTGACATGAACAAATATGCATATATTTTGTAATGTTTGGAATCAAAAGTTGACATTGTTAGGCTGACATGGTACATATAGCGAATCTGTAAGGCTCAGTTTTGATTGTGTGCACTTAAAATATCCCAAGATGTTTTTTTCATCATGAATATGCCTCTGTATGGTAACACATTTCAATTTAGTACTTTGACAGAGGGCGGTATTGCAGCATCAGCTGATATTTCATTCCATTGAATCATTGAATCATTGAACTTAAAACCTTGGTAGCCAAGACTCTTAAAAATAGACTAAAAATATTCAAACAGATTATTTGAATCATGTTTGCACATGTGATTTTAACAAGTACATTGCATATGTCCCACACATGCAAATATCCATCCTTGTTTACAAGTTTTGGGGTTGCAAATTTCACATTTAGTTGATGATATAGGATCTATTGGTACCTATAGTTGATCTGTGTGGCCACATTTTGCTATATTCACTCACAATATCTAAAATTGTTTTTTTTCTTCATGAATAGGATTGCATATAGTAATAAATTTTAATTTGGTACATTGTCATTTGACTTTCCACTATACTGGTATGTATCAATGTTTGCACCAATGATCAAACCTCACCATTCCAACATTGCCTTAAACTTTATGATACATACTCTACCTGATTAGTTATGTAACCTGTAAATGGCTAAATATGCTTGTAGAAACTTCATCTATTTTTAGGATGCATTTGTCACTTTAATACATGCCCATTGCTTCACATCTTTGAGTGTCACTCTATCAAGTTTACCTTTTTTTAACCATATTTGCAACCTGAATGTTATATTGAAATCACCATATCTAACACATTTTAACTTCATTTGCCTACATCTTCCTTTTCTTTTAGAATTAAGTGAAACATGTTATATATTTTCAGGTCTAGTCTGGTATCTGAAACAAAGTATTAGAGTTGGATCAATTTGGAAGCTCTCCAGTAGTCCAATGGTGATAGCAAGGTCTCATAAGGACATGTGCAGTGTGCTGCTATAAGTGACCAAGATGAGTTCATATCAGTACACTGATATACAGCATCTCAAAGACATGGCTTAGATCTTCATGAGAGAGATTCGCATCTTTTTTCAGTAAGGTGAAACTGTATTTTCATATTGCATTGTTGACTTTTGTAGTTATCGGCATTAAAATGGAATGCATATTTGCTATAAAACATGGTAGTGGTCCCATCAAAACTTTAAATTTGAGTGGGATATTCGTTATACAAACAACTGTCCAAGTACCTGAAACAATAAATGTGGAACATAGTACCTGTCATTGTTTCTTTAGTATGTACACCTATATGCATCTGGATAGGCATATTGTAATTTGCTGTCAAAATCACTGTGAGCTATCATGCTTCAGTACCCCTGGGATTAATATTATCAGTTGTACAGACCTAAACTACCATTTGTTTTAAAGACCATTCATTAATCAACATTGCTGCCTTAAATTTGTCAAACTGAATGTCATAACTTGTATGAAAATTTATTTTTTGTAAAATAAAAAGTTTTTAAAATTTATATATTTTTTAAAATTTTCATTAAAATTTAATATATCAATATTTTTTAATTTCAAGACTATTTTCAGACAGGCCTTATCAAGTATTACAATTAGGTTTTTACTGCATTGAAAAATTCCTATAATTAAGGAAGATATAGCAAATTTAGTTTTGGTTTCTTAAGAACAATTGGACCTCAAATTGCACCCTATAGAACACCAGCACTACACACTTTCTGACAGCTGTCACATGTCTTGCTTGCAAGGAAATTTCAAAAGACGTTATGTATGAAGTTGAAACAGTAGTGGCATGCAAAATAAAATGCAAATATAAAAGTTTGACAAAAACATTGACCCTATCAGGAATCGGTACACAATTAATAAAATCCGGTTCAGTACCCACGAATGTAGTCCCAGTCTATTTTTAGATCACTTTTTCCGGTCTAAATTTGGTGGTGATACTAGAGTTAGATTTTGGCATTCTTGGTAAGGATTTAAAGGCAATTGATTATTCTTTAAAATGTGATCTTATGGTGTGGTTGTCTGTGTGTATTTCGGCGACAGTGTACATTGAGTAATAAGGTCATGGTGATGATCCGGAAGTGAAATCTGTGTTCCGTTGCCTGGTGTTTTGTTTACAATTCAGCCTCTCAAAAAAATGCAGGTCAACCCTTGACAAGAACTAAACCGTTAAGTCATCTTTGAAGGTATTTTAGATTAACATATGATTTGTATTGATTGTCACACAGTGGAAAGTTCAGTACTGAGGAACAAATGTAGAGACCGTATAGTAAAATTAATTGTGTACTATGGCCATATTCACAGAGAACATGCAATTGTGTGTAGTCGGTGCGTATTTCGGTTTTTCAGTGTTTCGGTGTTTATAGTAACCCACATAACATACTAGATTTAAAATATTCAAATATGAAATTTGTGATAAAATGTTTAAAAGGAATAGTTCTTTGCAATGCTACACGAGACAGCGTATTGGAGATAAAACATTCAAATGTGAAGTTTGTGATAAAATGTTTGGATGGAGCAGTAATTTGAAGCGCCACTTGAGAATGCATACTGGAGTTAAACCATTCAAATGTGAAGTTTGTGACGAAATGTTTAGACAGAGTAGTCATTTGCTGTGCCATATGAGAATACATACTGGAGATAAACCATTTAAATGTGATATTTGTGATAAAATGTTTTTACAGAATAGTAGTTTGAAGTGCCATATGAGAATACATACAGGGGATAAACCTTTCAAATGTGAAATTTGTGATCAAATGTTTTTACAGAGTAGTAGTTTGAAGCGCCACATGAAGATGCATAACAGAGACAAACCATTCAAATGTGAAGTTTGTGATGAACTGTTTGGACTTTGTAGCCATTTGAAGCGCCACATGAAATTACATACTGGAAATAAACCATTCAAATGTGAAGTTTGTGATAAAATGTTTGAGCATTGTAGTAGTTTGAAGCGCCACACGAGAATGCATACTGGAGATAAACCATTCAAATGTGAAGTTTGTGAAAAAATGTTTAGAGAGAGTAGTCATTTGAAGGACCACATGAGGATACATACTGGAGATAAACCATTCAAATGTGAAGTTTGTGGCGAAATGTTTGGACAGAGTAGTCATTTGCAGTGCCACATCAAAATACATACTGAAGATAAACCATTCAAATGTGATGTTTGTGATAAAATGTTTTTACAGAGTAGTCATGTGAAGCGCCACATGAGAATGCACACTGGAGATAAACCATTCAAATGTGAAATTTGTGACAAAATGTTTGGACAGAGTAGTGATTTGAAGCGTCACATGAAAATGCACATTGGAGATTAACTAATAAAATGTGAAGTTTGTGACAAAATGTTTGGACAGAGTAGTCATTTGCAGCACCACATGAGAATGCATACTGGAGATAAACAATTAAAATGCGAAGTTTGTGATGATGTTTCAACCGAGTATTGATTTAAAGGTCCAAATGAGGATACATACTAAAGATAAAATCAATTACATGATGATTGTGATAAAATTTTTAATAAAAGTTGTCATTTGAAGAATTATACTAAAGAGATTCAAAACACAATTCAAAAGTAAAGTGCATGACTGAAATTTTGAGAGGGATTTTTGTTTAAATTTGCATTTGAGATAAACTATTCACATGTGATGTTGGTGATCACATTGCAGGGCAAATCACTGCTTTGGAGAGTCACAGGAGGTTGTAAACTGGAGACTCTTGATGGAAATATTAAGCTTGTGCTAGAATGTTTATGTAGTGTTGACATGAAAATTAACCATTCAAATTTGAAGTTTATCATAAAATGTTTGGGATAGTAGTACTATGAAGTGCCACAGGATTTTGTATACTGTTGATATTGAAAGTACATATTCAAATATAAGATGATAATGCATAATGGAGAATAAACATTAAAGAAGTAGTGTTTTCATTTTCAGCTTAATTGTGTTATGAATGTAAGTCTTAAAGGAGCAGTATTATTTTACGTGAAGAAATGCAAAATATCAAATGCCTTTCCGGGAATTGTAGTCCTTACCAAAACAAATTTTAGACAGATAAGTAAATGTGCTATGGTGTATAAACAGTCAGATGGGATCATTTTCATGAAGGAGACAGAAAGTATACATATCTGCAACTACAACAACAGATACAATGCACATTTCCAGCATATGGTATATCAGGAGAAAACTAATGGTCCGAACAGGGAGATGTGGAATACTAAACAGATAGAATTGTGACTACAGCAAGAAATATATATATATATATATATATATATATATATATATGGCTGTATTATCTTATTTATGTCCTCTCCATCTATCTCTGTGTGCTTTAAACAATCTTAAGCCATACCTTATTTTCATGTTGAAAAATGTGTTATATGTTTATTATCAGAACATTGTTTACATGTATAAAAATTGCACATGTAAAAAATGTTGTGATAATACATATATAACACATTTTTCAACTTAAAATTGTTTAAACAATACTGAGATAGAGAGGACATAAATAAGATAATGCAGCCATAAAGTCATACCCATTCTATTCATACTTGTAGTATATATGTGCTTTGATTGAGATACATGCAGTGTAATTTGACCATATGTCTTAATCAGCAGAAGCTATACACTGTAATTAATTTTAACTGATAGCAGTAACAAGATTAGAGTCTTGTAAATGCAAATTGCCATAAATGCTTAAGAAATTGCCATTAAGTTATTTTATTTTATTTTCTACAAGTTTTGTGTAACATTGCAGTCAGAAAGATTTTGATGAATCTTTGTGTAACAACCCCTAATACATGTTCATAGGAATAAATGCACAAGCAACTTCAAAGCATACTCTTCATCCTGAAAAATTTGTTCCCCATAAAACATTATTGTAACTATTCATTGACAACACACTGAAGCACATATATATATAACTAAACTGGACCCTTACCCCTCCAAGCTAAACATCCAATAACACATATTGCATCATGTAAGTGCATCTAATTTTAGAAAGAGGGGTTTTCTTAATATAACTACTCAATTTCTTGCTCCGTTAAATAATTATTTAAGAGTACTGCATATTTATGGGTGTATTATTTGTCTACCTACTGGTAATAACTATATTCATTAGTTCAATAGTATTTGATTCAATACTATAAATATTTTTTGTATTGTCACGGCATGTCAGAAACCAACCATGATCTTGCAGCATTGTTTCAAATTCCACTGCAGAGTTTGTCACATGTTTCTGACCTACATTATTAAATATGTAGGCTAAGTCTCCTATCACATAATATTTAAACTTTGTTTTCATTCTATTATATATATTTTTTTTTAATATATTTGCCCAATTGTTTACGAATACAGAAAGTTTAATGAAGTGGTATATCGTAAACGTAGTGATGTCTGCAATTGTAATTACATTTACGTTTTTAAAATGATTTTATAAAGAAAATATGCAAACATGGCTGCTAAAATATCCGTTTATAAAAAGATAAGAAATAAATTAGAAAATGCTCTTCTCCTTTCACATTTTTTAAAAGCAAATTACTAAATGCATATTTATTTTTAAATTTTGAATTGGTTATACTTTCATTATAGAAGCATGCTTTAGGCCCATTGTCATGAAATCGAGCAGTGATATCTTGCTCAGGAAAGGGTTATTGGTCAGTTAGCTATTAAAACTTGCATGTGAATGTGCTAGAATTTCTTTCTCGCTGTATGCTGATTGGTATCAACACCACATAAATACATTTCACTTTGTGTTACAACAGTGCCAAAACTTACTGGCAACATCAAAGAGGCATCTCAAAAGTCATAATCTGCAGCCATTTTATATATAAATAAAATCAGAGGGCAAGTTGGTTTCTCTTTCTTAACAGAAGAGGCAAAGATTGCATTTCCCAGGTGAATTTTTCACCCACTTTGCCTGGTAGCATGACCCCTAGTATATGAGCAAAAGTAAGTTGATACAAGGAAAAGAAGGTTGTAATAAAACAGTTAACTAAAAAAGGTAGATTATTAATGATCTAGTTGAGACCATGAACTCAAATTGATGTTTGCTGCAGATTTAAATCACAGTGATAGTTTTCCATAAACAAATAGTGGAGGAGTGGATACATATGTGACATAATCGATAAAGGATATGTTAATGTGAGAAATATTGCTAGTAGCTTCTCATTGGGATGTGACATATTCCAGGGTTTTTCTCGGGTTCTCCCTCCATGATTGATACTGATTCCCATGTAAGTCATTAAATATAGAGATATATAAGTCATATCATTAAAAAAAGTAAAAAAATCTAAGACAGTGATCCCCATTCAACTTTAGAAAATCATGAATATTATGTCTTCATGTCCATCTGTATCTCGATCCATTAATAATGCATATCTCCTAGACTACTCAAGACAGCTTGAAATTCCGAAATAAGACATCAGGTAGTCTTAAGATATATATTATGGATTTGTAATTTTGATCTTAACTATTGGGATTGGACAAGTTTCTGGGAATAGTTAATGTTTGTTAAAATCTATAAAGATTCAAGATTTCTTCAAGGACATACATGATTCTTTAAAAGATTGTCTCATTAACCCCAATTAATTTCCTTTCATGAAAAGTAGTCAAGAGTTGTTACCTGCTGACAATATTTTATTTTTTATTTTCCTGTGAATAAGCTGGCAATATAAGGAATTTACTTTGTTCATCCATGTGTTTGGGTTAATCATTATTCAGTATCAATGATGAAACACTTATACAGCTTTGCTTATTAACATTAAACTTTAACTAAGAGTGAATGTGGGAATAGTATGTGTTTAACATGTAAATAGAGATATAAGCTTTATTCATTTATTATTTTTTTTAGAGAGAGAGAAGGATATAAGGCAAACTTTTAATCAGTAACATTTTGAGATGACCCTCATGATCCAATTAGATTATAAATGGTTCACTGCTTTGAAACTGAGTATCAAATGTGCGTTATTATAGGATAACATTTGAATTGTATTTAATGTTTTCATTCCATGGAGAACACCAGTAAATACCCTCAGAATTAAACCCTCATGAAAATATTTAAAAAATACATCATTCTGTTATGTGTAATTTCTCACTCCATATATATATATATATATATATATATATATATATATATATATATATATATATATATATATATATATATACATTTACACACACATCATATATCTACAGACAAAGGGAAACAACTCAACTCTAACATGTCATTCTCATTCTACCAACTATGTGGATACCCAAACAACTGCTTTAAGCTAGTGTTTCACTTTTGATTCAGATGCTAGGATAACCTCATGATAATTTCTTGAACTATATCATCTCGACAATTTAATATTACCTGTAACTGTTCCACGGGTTTTTACAAGTTTGTTATTATCCATATAGTTCAACTGCAAATAACTTACTGCTTGAGTTTGATATAAGCTCGCTGAATGACGCCCAGTATCTAATTTTTTTAAAAGCATTACTGACATATCTAATTTACTGCTTAAAGTTTTTACTGCCAGAGACGGTTCATTATTGTCAACGAATTTAAGTTGTTAATAACTAACAGCTTGTGTATTAACAACATCTATTGGTGGATAACTTTTTTCTAAATGTAGTACTCGTTGATTTGACATTGTTTCCTGTCATTGTATCATCAGTTTTTTTTTCTTCAGATATCCTGATAAATCAATAGTGCCGTTTGCCTTTGTACTTATAGCCGGTGAATCTACTAATAATGTTCAAAATTTTATATAATAGCTCATTATTTAATTGTTGTCTGACAATTTGGTTTTATATAAGTTAACATAAAATTGTATAATAATGGCAACATCGTCGATAATAATCTTTGATACAGATAGGTTTGTGAAACATAAACATAGCAAAGAACTTCCAGATTGTCATTTTCTTACAGTTGGAAGAACTGTATCGAAGAAAATAAACATGCTTATGAATTTACTTTTCTGAGATATTTTATCTACGATCGCGTTTATATTTATACAATTAATCCTCAACAAGATAAGTACGAGCTTCTTAACAAATATGATAAAAAAAACTTATGATCTTGAGGCTGTTAAAGAGTTTGTATTATCAAACAACAAGAACAACTTGTTACAGTTAATAAACCTGATTCGTACAAACATAAGATGGTTGACTTTTAATGATATTCCGCTAAACAATGAAGAAATGAATAAATTAAGGTATTATATTTTACAATCACGAAATAAAAATGTAATTATGTTATCTTCTCAATGTTTTTATAATATTGACAGATTTATTCGGAGAAATACTGGTTGTTTTATATTATGTACAGGACTGGACAATGTTGACTTTATAATCATTGCTAACGAGCAACGTGACGACATAACACAAGATAAATTTCTTGAACTATATCATCAGGCTACAGCGTATACATATAACTTTTTTATTTGATAAACTATCATATAATGCAGATAAAATGTTTCGCTGTTGAACTGATAAATACATGCAGTAGGTTCTTTTTTTTAAAATTTTCTTTTTTATATTATGTACAGGACTGGACAATGTTGACTTTATAATCATTGCTAACGAGCAACGTGACGACATAACACAAGATAAATTTCTTGAACTATATCATCAGGCTACAGCGTATACATATAACTTTTTTATTTGATAAACTATCATATAATGCAGATAAAATGTTTCGCTGTTGAACTGATAAATACATGCAGTAGGTTCTTTTTTTTTTAAAATTTTTATAGAAAAATAGAGTGTAATCTTGGACAAGCAAGCAGAGTACAGAGGACATATAGATTTAAAAAATACTTGCACAATCTCAGCAGAATTTAAGCCAAAAGCACAGCAAAAACGACGCGAACAGGTAGTTTCAGCAGAAATAGCAACTACAGATCTCAAACCCGTTGCTGAGGCTATACTTGGGAAACAACCTGAAACTAAACCACTATATGAAGTAGATCTTAAGATATTGCAGTAAATACGTTTACTAATACTAGTTAGTTAACAACAAGATGCAGCTGATGCAACAAATATTGTTAGATATGATGAAGAAAGAAAAAGATTAGCTGAGTCACTTAAAACAAATGTTCCTGATTCTGATGCTCGACAAGCTGAACTAAATTAGCTTATCAATAATACACTTGAATTTGAGCAAATATCAGGAAGTTTAACAATAGTTGCGCAGCTTAGAAGAAGGTTAGGCGATGAAAGTAAAGCTAATAGTTGGCACGAGAACAAGTATTAAGAAGAAAAAGAATCTAGATCAGAAGCAATTAGAAAAGAGCAATCTATCCAAGAAGAACAAGACATTAAAGATTTCCATAAGTATATAATTATCGAAATAAAATTTTTGAGTATATATCGTTTGGCAAAAAAATATAATTTAAAATATATGAGAGTAGGTGATGTTAATAATCTGATTACAACTTCCGAAAAAAATATTAGTGAGTTAGAAGCAATAAAACAAGAAAGTAAAAATATCTGGACGATGTAAAACCGGAGAAAAAAAATACTATCAAAGTATCTTACAATACCGACCCTGGATTATCGCCGATCTTTATATCAAAGATATTCATATTATAAAAAATGGACAGCACGGCCAAAAAGCTAATGGTGTGAGTACTGAGGCTACAATTCTCGTTGAAGTACGTGTGAAAGCTGATATGGTTGTCCTAGATCCTATGAGCAGACAAACTGAATTAAGTCGATTGGTTGATAATAAAGATGAACTTAATTAAAGGTTGCAGAAGGAAAAAAAAAGACATGAACAGGAGTAAAATGTTTGCATCATAACATTAATAACCGAAATGATAAACAAGTTAATGCTATTATTATCACCAAAGAAGCTGGACGTTGGTGTTGAAATTAACAATGAAATTCTTGATATACTTGATAATTTGAGATGGGACAATTCATTAACATCTGCCGAATACGAAATTTACATCGCAACCATAGTTTATAGAAATGAAATAAATAGCATTATCAACAAAATTATAACTATACTCGAGCAAAGCTGTTAAAGATAGCGCATTTTTGCCGTAAATAATATTTCTGCAATACAATTTTATAATGAAAATATTTATGAAATATGATTAGTTTCATTCACAGCATGGTATTATATAGCTAACGTTAAAAATGAGATCAACGATCATATTAGTTTAATCCTGACGCTTAGGTAACATTTAAAATTCTGCAAGGAGCCTACAACGTTAGTGATTTAAATAAGACAATTCGCCAATTAACAACGAAAAATGGAGGAGTTGCAGACAATGTTGATCTAACATCAAATTATAATACATTACACGCAAGAATAACGTTAACAAATAATGTGATAATCTATTTTTCATCAACAACAATCATGGCGTCGCTGATAGGATGTACTCACAAGCAATATGGATCTGTAGCAGAACAAACTATGCAATGCGATGGTCATAAAGTTCAGCCAATTGCACTAGACGCGTCAAAAGCTTTTGCAACTGGAGCTGCATCTGGAGCTGGAATTTCTGTTGGAAAAACAATAGCTTATAAAATGAATGGCAATCCACCAACAATCAAAGAAGCTATTTCAGAAACTATACAAACAAAAGAAACATCAACATGCAAAGATATCAACAACAAAAATATTGTATCACCTCAAGGAGAACAAATTATACAAATACTTATATCTAAAGCAACAGCACCGAAATAATAAAATTATATATAACCTAATAAATAAAAAAAATGTATTCAAAATTATCTTGATTTAGCAGAAGCTTATGACACAGACGACACATAAACATAATTTGAATATATAGAATATATCCATGAAAATTTAATAGATCATAACATTTAATATCCGAGACGAGGACGTATTTTGTCTGCGTCACAAAGTAATGTTGGAAATTCGTGGCAAAAATAAGACCATAGCCCTTATAAATGACAGTTGGTAGTTATTTAAAAGTCCTAGGTATCAGATAGCTAATCATACTTTTGAGGATATTTCAAGTCACTTATAAGTAGCAAGTACAATCTTACATACTATTTCGTTTTCTGATTACTCCAGATCACATGAAACTAATACGATGTGGATTAAAGATATTGTAAATGGTTTAGCCGCATCTGGAGAATTTATTTCACAAAAGTGTTTTAATACACGGAGCTGATGCTGCTGCAGCTGCAGCTGCAGATGTTGTAATTGTAAGAAACTTTTTATCGGTAATGCTAATGCTTTAGGTAAATTCTTACCATGTGCAGGAGCTGACGCAAAAGATACAAGAATATCAAGCATTGCAGCTAACACTAATTTTGGTGTAACACCACCAGATGCAGCTACGGATGGCGTTGCAATGCTAAATTCAGTTATTAAATTAAGAAAATTAATGTAAGAAATATACGTTAAAGGTAAGTTATTTTAAGAGAAAGACACTTGCAGTAGGGGGAACCCGAGTGGCCGAGTGGTTTAAAGCGATGTACGTTACGGATCACTGCTATATCACCTCTGTCTGCGTGGGTTCGAGTCTAGGATTCGGCAAATGTGGATATGTGAGAAAGCTTGCCAGTAGCTTCTCGTGAGTCGGTGGTTCTTTCCAATGATTTCCCGGTTTCTTCCTCCACCATTAATACTGGCCGCCATGAATAGCTTATCGTGTGCTGAAAACTGGCGTTAAATCCAACAACAACAACAACTTGTAGTAGGATCGCGTCAAATTACAATGATGCTGCCATTAGGTGCAATATTTGGATTTTGCAGGGAGTATAATAAAGTATTTTTTGGAGTTAAACACAGTTATTTTAGATAGTGCAGAACAAAATTATTGTTTGTTCAGAACTGGCGGGGCTGACGTAGTTTATCATAAACAATGTTGCACTGTGGATGCCACGAATAACCCCAGCAATCACTAGAATGGCAGA
Organism: Potamilus streckersoni; assembly: GCA_016746295.1. Lineage (NCBI taxonomy): Eukaryota > Metazoa > Mollusca > Bivalvia > Unionida > Unionidae > Potamilus > Potamilus streckersoni. The sequence goes on along the minus strand of JAEAOA010001665.1, from coordinate 449,289 downwards.
ATTAAACAGGATAATCGATATACAGGCAAATATAATTTATTTTCAGCAACATAAAATATATCAAACAGCAGTTCCAAATTCTATCGACTACAAATGGCTAGTCACAAGAACATCAGGTGAACAACTACCGCGTCAATTAATAGTTGTATTTCAGCAGCAGGGTCGAAGTGGTATGCAACAAGAAAATAATGAAATATTTGATAACGCCTATGTTTCACAAATATATGGTAGAATAAATTTAAAACAATCCAGAACGAGCGATATTATGTAAATTTGCAGATGACGCTACTAAAAGTATTACTTAACTGTACATGTGTATAATCGATTCAGTGCTGAACAATCAGGACATTGGAGATGAAATAAACTATCAGTATAGGTATTTCGTTCACTTCATCTAATATTTTGTTTTGATGTCAGTAAGGCATAGCGAGTGAGCTGTCGACTCAACAGCTGATATTAAAATTACTTGGACACTGAGTTGTTCCAGCATGGCTATTGTATGAAATAAGCGATAGATTTGTTACAGTTGATTCTATCAGATGAAAAAAAATTAGTCCAAGTTTGAGTTTAATCTGCAATCAGCATATAATGACAAAATATTTTGTAAGATAAAGATATCTGACAGATGGTCAAGTTAATAACTTAGCAGCTGTTGTTGCCAAGCAGAGGCAGGTATCATGAGAAATAAAACCTAGTGTCTAAGCAGGTGCTTGTGGTATTTTAACAAAAGTACTGTTAAGCAAAAAAAAAAAAAAAAACAAATAGAAATGCGATCTAAAAAATCTTTTGCTTTATATTTAAGTGCTACACAAATAATAACAATTACCCACCGCAGCGCAGTGGAAGATTTTTTTTATATGGTACTATATGTAATAGTTAGAACATTAATAATAAATTTTGCCAGTACTTTGAATATTAGGATAATCATCAGCGTCCGGAGATGTATCTGGCGCAACGAAAAAAAAGTAGTTGAAGGTCATGGAATAAAAAAAAATGTCTAAAGAAAAATAAAATGCCCAAGCAAAAAAACATGAAAATGAAAGGCAACAAAGGCAAAAGAACACGCCTGAAGCGAACAAAACTAAGGTGGATTTTTAGGACCTTTACTGTTGAAAGTAACAGAAAGTCTGTTGACAAATCTGTTGGGAAAAGGCCGAGGACTAACATTGCCGGCTACAAGGCCGTGTAAAGGAATTTTGGTTTACTTGATAAACTAAAGAAATTAACATTTCCATGGAGTTTGTTAAAAAAATAAACTCAACACATGATATTTTATCTATAATGTTGTCGCAACTGGGGCTCTTTGTGATAACTATAGAAGATATAAATGACAAATATGGTACACATTTGATAGCTCTTTGTAATAGCAATTATTTTGATTCTTATAGATTTCCATTAAGTGACGTAATAAAAATATATAAGTAGAACGTCAGAGAAAATAATTAATTTTTTGTCTGTAATAGCAATTGTTTGATTCATTTGGATTTCCAACAAGTGACGTAATACAATTACATGAGTAGAACGCCAGCAAAAATAACAAATTATTCGTCTTGTCAAATTCAACCAATTGGAACTTCTGTTTGTGGATACTTTTGCGTAATGTTTATCAAACAGATGAATACAAAATCCAGATTTTTTAAAGTTTATTTTTCAATTTGACAAACAATCTTCTCACGCTAATGATGAGATTGCCATAAATTTCATCTAAACGCACTGATATACAACGTTAACGTATTGCATTAAGTGTAACATTAAAACAGAAAAAGAGACTAAAAACAGAAGTAAAAACACAAAAACTAATGCAAATTTATACAAATCATTTTTGTTTCAAACCTTATCTATACATTGGAATATCTACCCCTATTGGTAAATGAATGACCTAATGGACTTTCCAGTTAAGGGGCACTTTGTGCATTGGCTATCATCGATGTTTCGCTTTAAAAGATTTATGCGTTGATTTTTTTTTTGTTGAATTATTTATATTATAAGATGAGACTATCCTAAAGGACACCTTAGTTTACGAAGTGATTATCTGATTGAATAATTAAGCAACAGTAGACTAGAAATAGTTTTGTGGGAATTTACCCTAAACAATATGATCATGTGTTTATAGATTTTCATTCACGAACCTGTCTATCCCATGTGGTCAATGGAGGACCTAATGGACGTTCCAGATAAGGGTCACATTGATGATGCATTGGCTATCATTGATGGTTTGTTTTGAAATATTTATTCATTGATTTTATGTCGAATTCTTTATATTGTAAGCTGACACTATCCACAAGGAAACGTTAGTTTACAAAGTAATGTTGTGATTGATTAATGAAGCAACACTAGACTATACTTAGTTTTGGGAACATATCCTAAGCAATATGATCATGTGTTTATAGGTTTTCGTTCAAGTACGTTCATTATTTTACTGTTAAGTATATTCAGTGTCTATCTAGCATCTGCATATTATTTCTTCCTTAATAATGTCCTCTTAATATGTCACATTTCGCATATGTCTTAGCATCTTATCATCTTCCACTGCAAAGCTCTTTCAATAATATTTCCTCCACAGCATATATGAAGTCAGCTAAAAATATTGAACTATTATTACATTATTTCTCTAAGACCGAGTTTCCTCTATGATGAGGAATCATATTAATATGTATTTTAAAATGTGATGCCAAGATACATTAACGGAAGAAAAAAAATCCGTTCACAGTGTTGATATCACTTTTACAGCTATATTCATCTTCCATTCAGCGAATGTATATGGCTGATTGATTGTATTTCATATACGCTGCTTATGACGTAATGCACAGACGTATGGGATATACTACAGTCTATTATGTTCAAATTGTATCCCCACCGTGGCTCAGTCAAAAATATCAATTGAAGCAATAATAATTATTGACGCAGTAATGTGCTATATTTGAAGCAGTATATGTACATGATAAATCTTTAAGAAATCTATATCTTAATATTATGATGACATGTATTTGTATCGATGTGGTAAAGCAGGTAGAAATACAAACAAATTTAAAGGATATACAGTACCTTAAATTTGTATCAGAAAAAAAAATGTTTAATCGATATATATATATATATATATATATATGTATATATATATATATATATACACACACACACACATATATATATATATATATATATATATATATATATATATATATATATATATATATATATATATATATATATATATATATATATATATATATATATATATATATATGTATGTGTGTGTGTGTGCGTGTATATGTGTGTGTGTGTTTGCATGTTCACTTCTGATGTTAAAACATTTTGTATTCCTACCCATGGCAGAGTCTTTAGCAACAATGCAATGGTTCCACTTCATTCATAAAATGATTAATTCTCTATTTAAAATATCATTACTGCCGTCCATTTCTCACATCGAGATTTTTTCCGTAATACCTTTGCTTCTCACGTATGTCGTGTTATCATTATGATGAGATGTTCCGTCTATTTGCTTTTCATTGTGCTTCCATTGCTATTATTCTAACACTAATCGACTGGTCATCTTCGCTTCAGTCTCAGGTTCCTTTGGTTCCTCTTCCATTCCCGTCCATAATACGTTAATTGATTTTCTTGATTTTTTGTTTGACATTTGCGTTTTCTTCCTTTCCGTTCGCACGTATTTAGTTACTCTCCATCATGATAGACGACTTTTTGTTTTTAATACTTTGACTATTATTTCGCATTTCTTCTCTACTTTGTTACACATACGTAAATTCATGCATACATACATACATACATACATACATACATACATACATACATACATACATACATACATACATACATACATACATACATACATACATACATACATACATACATACATACATACATACATACATACATACATACATACATACATACATACACACACATACATACATAAATACATGCATGCATGCATGCATACATACATACATACATACATACATACATACATACATACATACATACATACATACATACATACATACATACATACATACATACATACATACATACATACATACATACATACATACATACATACATAATTTTTAAATTATATTAGTTCATGGAAGTTCATGATTACAATAAATAATTGGCGACCGAAATAAAGCAAATGTTGAATCAGTTAAAAGTCACTGGCCACACTCCATTTCTATTTTTACATCAGATATCCATTACATTAATAAAATTGGTCATACTCACACAAAAAGAACACCAAATTATCGAGTATAGAAAATAAATAATAATTTAATTACACGATAAAGACGTATACAACGCAGTTACTATCCCTTATCTACGATTTCCCACCTCTAAAGGACGCCAGCCGGAAATGACGTACATTTATCCCCACAAGATGATGTATATGCTTCGAGTTGTCAATAAAAACAACATTACAATACCTTTGGTACAAAGACTTTTCTTTCTTTTGTCTTGAAGCAGCTCAGATATTGTCCGATAACATTATGTTCTTGTTTATACGATCTTCAAATTAATTATCTATTAGAAAATAAATTACGGCAATTTTATTTTCTCTTAAATTGTGGCAGTTTTCTGAGAACTGGCCAGATTTTGACTGCTTTTTGAAAATTTTATTACTCCCAACTATCCAAATGCATTCGTCAGAATTTCAAAGATTAATGGAATGTTCGCCATTTTTGGAACTCTAATAATGTGTAATACATGTACAGGTAAATCGTGCTAAATTGGCGATAATTTATGGCTGCGGGTTATACGTTTTTCTTATAATAAAATTAAGAAATGTATCTGTAAAATTTCACCATATATATATATATATATATATATATATATATATATATATATATATATATATATATATATATATATATATATATATATATATATATTGCATTTCGTCAAAACGTAAACATTTCCAATCGATCTCGGTATCTCCGTATCGTCCGCCGATAGTTAGTTGATAACATTTATAAACAATGGTTCTTTACGTGTAAGGGTTCAAATTTCTGTCGATCTATAAAGAGCACTTCAACTTGGGCAGGTAAATGATTAATTAGATTTATGGAGACAGATGCGTGTTAGATTGCTATACTGCAAGTATTTTTAATGTCTGTGTCGCGAGAGTAAGTGATTATTAATTAAGCCTTCGTTTATTTAACAGTGAGATAGACTGGAGGGAAAATATTAACTTCGATATTTGTATCAATCATGTCAGTAGTAATAGGGGGAGATATAGACTAAATGGGAGTTAGCATTAAAAACACCCATGTGCCTGTATAGCTTCAAGATGTATAGCCTTAAATGGAAAAGCCTGGGCCTGTATAGCCACAATGGGAATTTTGTATTAGCACATTTGGGCTTGTAGAGGGACATGTGGAATGGCACAGGTGGGATAACATCAGGGTATTGGACACTGGCAACAATGTAACAAGGAGCTGACCTAAATACACGCAGCTATCACTACTCTAGGGAGGGATACATACATATATAATAGAGACATATAGATATTTAATGAAAATCTTTTTGAGGCATTGGAAGTGGCCCTGAAAAGGGCCTTTGTTTGTTAACACCAGTTCGTTAACATACAGGGCGTTTCACTGATATTTTTCTCTTTCTCAAACCTCGTATCACTTCTGGTCCGCAAATGAGGACTCTCTTTAGACACCCTTGTCTCTCCACATATATCCTTCGTTTCCAAAGGGCTGCATCAGTGATCTGGGTAATGGCCCATGATGACGTGATATACATGGGATAGTCTGGGTTGAATAGCATCGTTGATACAAGGATAGACGTTTCTACGCTGGTCCACATCTTTTATGACTAGAACTGGTGAAGGAAATGACAAGAAGAAGCAATAGAGAAGAAACAAAAGCTAGAAGAGGAGAACAGTGAAAGTCAAACGGTCACGGTACACTTAGATATTTAGGCAGAGTTAAGAAGTATGAAACAAATGTATTTGACTTCTTTATTACGACCCAAGAGAAAAAGACATTCCCAAGCTAAACAGACTTACCCTGTGACTACACCAGGGATACACCCTGTAGTGTTTTCTCCGAAATCATTGACTGGAGGAAGTCCACAAGTAAGACTCGACCGTGGCTAAGGCTTAAATCAGTTAAAGCGGATTGCTTCTCGTTCCTGAGTTTGTTCTCAGGAAAAAAAAAACGCACCCAACGGTCCTTTTCAGGGCCACCCATTTCTTTGGAAAAGAGTTAATATTCATTTTGCCAAAATCAATGAAAACTCAAAATCCCTTGTATAATCATATGATGTGTGTGTATGTGTATGAGTGAGTGCGTGAGTGTAGACTCTTATTCTAAAAGATAAAAACCAGGAGACACTTACGCTTGTTCTGTCTGGTCTAATCTGGTACAAATATTTACAATTTAATTCACAGCACAATACAAAACATCACTTTTTAAAAAGTTTTGTGTCTGTTTTTTTGTTCACTTTCTAATTTTTCTTAATTTCTTCACTTTCAAAGTTTATTCCTTTCTTCATCCTCCCTTTTTCTTTCCTTTTTTATTTTCTTTCCAGACGTCTCGGAGTTCTTCCTTTGCCAAAGGCACCTCGTCTTCTTCCTGCTCCTCCTGCTCCTGCTGTTTCTTAGGGCAGTGTCCTAATGTCCTTTCTCTTGACAATGATAACAGGTATCTTGACTTATATCTCTTCTGGCACTGGTGTTGCCTTTATGACGTTCTGGACATTCTGTTGCCCATCACCCTTTATTCTTACAGATATAGCACGTAGCTTGACTTTTATCTCTAAAGGAGGAAGAGTAGTCCGTTGTATTGTCTAAAGAAAACTTTCGTATAACACCTCGCAAAGCTCTAATCAGAGGTTCCATCTGTGTGGGTTCTTCCATCGTGCTGATTGGTTTGTGAGCAAAATGAATACTGAGAGGGAAATCACCAGCCCTTTATATATGCACTGGTCTAACATGAATATATAAGGGACCATAGTGTTTCAAATGTAGTCATTTGATTTTTTGCACTCAAGATGAAGCCATCGCATCAATTCGTACAGAAATACAGAAATGATCTGGAACGAAAAGGTATTAAGGAAGCAGCTTCAAACTCAGAGAGAGAGAGAGAGAGAGAGAGAGAGAGAGAGAGAGAGAGAGAGAGAGAGAGAGAGAGAGAGAGAGAGAGAGAGAGAGAGAGAGAGAGAGAGAGCGAAGCAGGGATAAGTCAAGGAACCCGATGAGTCAAGGGGAAAGATCACGAGCGGTCGGAATAATCAAGGGTCTAAGAGGACCAAAGCACACATACAAGACGTGTAGACAAGTCGAGAAGGAGACAGGCCAGGTGATGCTGTCTAAGAGTGGGAATTGCACTCAAAATTAAATGCTCGTAATATGATGAAAAATGGACTGCGACTCAATTCTGTCACTATAAATCAGTTGGCTAGTAAAGTGAAATTTAGCTCTGCGTTAATTGTTTGGAAAGTGAATTTTGGTTATATTGAGTACATTTAATTTAGTAAATCTGTTGGATGAAAGTGATTTTCTTTTGATTATATATTAATTGATTAAAATTTTGTGCTTTATTTATTGAAATAGGCTTGTTGTTATTTATTTCTTTCGATAATTTGCTCTGCTAACTGTAACGTTCCATCTATCCGTCCACACTGGGAAATAACACCGTGGAGCTCATTCCCTAGCTAACGACGCCAAATTAATTAAGGAGGGTTTCAATGTAATGTTATAAATCCCCCTGTTACCCTCATACTGAGCCAAAGCTCTCCTTTAATATACATTTAATCCCATGGCCCAGAACCATTCATCCACTTAAACACACCACTGGAAAAGTGGTCCAGAGCCATCCCATTTTAGCTGCGTATGGCTACATCTATATAAAACATCTTTATGTGCATAAAAGTGACCACTTCTTAAATCGTGGTCCATAACCACCTCTTTTTATGCACTGGAGTGATCCCTCATGAAAAAGTAGTCCAAAATCTCCAATGTACCATACTACTCACTTGGGGTTGTATAATTTTACCGTTATACCTGTACACAAATATATGACTGTTGAAGAGATTAAAGATGGCTACTTTAGTCGGACAGGACCTTCAGCATGTTGTCAAATCGATACATTCTGTAGATTGGAAACATTTATACAAACAGCACAAAACCTTGGAAACATTTTCAAGACTTAGATATGATCTCGCAATCATTCCAGTTACAAATGGTGATGTCCTACTGTGTGACAGGAAATTACTAACACAGAAAGGGTTACATGGTTACAACACAGTGAGATAGAACTAGTACATGAAGGCCATCAAGGCATAGTCAAGACAAAACAACTTCTTCGTGAGAAAGTATGGTTTCCTGGTATTGACAAATAAATAGGGGATTAAAGTCAAAGTTTTATACCATGCCTTAAAGCAACTCCAAAGGAAATGACGGAGCCGCTAAAAATTACGGTTATACTAGTCAAGCCTAGTGTCTGATTAGCTTGGATTTCAGTGGCCCTCTTTCATCAGGAGTCTACCTAATGGTACTTGTTGATGACTTCTCAAGGTATACAGTAGTTGAAATTATTAACTCAACATCGGCAAAAACTGTCATCCCGCAACGTGACAAGATATTTGCAATATTTGGAATACTAGAAGTTGTAAAAACGGATGCTGGACCTCCATTCAATGGACAAGAGTTTACAAAGTTTGCAGAATACATTGGATTTTAGCATAGGAACATCTCACCTTTATGGCCTCAAGCTAACGACGAAGCAGACAGATTTATGAGAACAACTGGAAAAGCAACCAAAGCAGGTAATGCAGAACATAAAAGTTGGAAACAAAAAAAAATGTACAACTTTTTATGTAATTATGGAGCGAAACCTCATGCAATAACCAACAAATCTCTCGCCTAGAAGCTACTTGGACGAAAAGAGAGAACTAAATTCTTAAGTATGCAAATCAAATCAGACGACAACAAAGCCATGAAAACCGATACTGAGACAAAGGAAAAGATAAAGAGCGATTCAGATCAAACTCGAAAAGCGAAGTCAGGTTTTGAATTTGGAGACAGTTTTATAGTAAAGCAAAAAATGCGAGACAAGTTGTTAACTCCATTTAACCCAAAACCGTATGAAATCATCAACAAAACATAATGTATGGTATCAGAGTGAAGACCATCATATTACTAGGAATTCTTCATTCTTCAAAACAGGAAAGAATTCACCCCCATATTCCACTGCTGAATCCGCATCTAAGAGATCAGAGATAAGACAGAAAAATGGTAGTTTTAAAGGATCTGATACTATTTAAATTTACTGGCTTATCAATGTTACCCTTACAAAATGGTTTTAACATGTGCAAATACATAACGAAAGTTTTATTTTATTTTTTTTTAAATGTAACCAAACTCGAAATTCTGATAATTAATAAGTATGCAAAACTTTGCAAGAATATAAAGATTTTGTTATTTTGTCCTCTTCTAGCAAAATGTCTTCAAGTTTGTCATGCTGTTCGTTCTTCATAGATCGCAAGCATGGTTCTGCAACTTTTACCTGATTTTCGCTATCAAAAATCCTAATATCATGAATATATACATGCATGTAGTAGTTCAAACCTTTCTTTAACGCACGATCTAAAAGAATCTTGCAATCAGGATGGAAAGTGTCAGAAACAGTGTCGAGAATATTGTCCGCTGAATCTGTAGCTGATGTTACCGATTCCGCCATATTCACGATAGCTGATGAATAGCAGCAACTGTAACTAAGTGGGCGGAGCTTATCATTTGATGTGGAACTATCCATTGGGCGTCTCGAAACAATAAACATCCATCTACCTAGTCTATGTTATACAAAACGAGATTGAGATTGAGTTTGAGAATGCAATATAACTTCAAAGGTACTTTTGAAGGACTGAATTTCGCATTCACCTTCCTCAGAACCGATTTTGATGCGATCACAGCCTTTGAAAAAATGACCCGACCAGGTCAGAATTCAACGAGGGTCTAAATTTAATACTACCCCGGCCATCAGAACAAATTAAAACAGAAATCTGGGCCGATAACAGTAATTATATTTTTAAAAAATAGTGTTTGCGACCCTCGAGTGAAAATTTAATCTGACCCTTGGCCGTAAGAAGTGTTCACCCCGGTGTTAAATATTGACTACATTAGACCTTAAAAACTTTAACCAATATATCTCAATACATTTTTTTTCTCAACCCTAGAATTATTTTCCATTTCCGTATCGATCGATAGCAATAGCAATGCGCAGAAAATGACAAACTATTGATGGATGTAAACTACAGCGTTTCCACCATACAATATGGCGACTGACTCTGGAATGGCGGAGAATTCAGTTCAACGGAAAACCATATGTTGTGAATGTGGACCATAATTTTAACGATTTGGACATCCTACACATCAGCTAACTCGTGTAATCAATATTGCCATTTACCCAACATTGACCTAAGGTTTGGACAGACCAATTATAAGGTGAAGTTTGTGATAGAATGTTTCGACAGTGTTCCAGTGTGAAGAGTAACATGAAAATACATACTGGAGATAAAACATTTAGATGTAAACTTTGTGATAAAATGTTTGGATGGAGTAGTAACTTGAAGGTCCACATGAGGATACATACCGGAGATAAACCATTCAAATGTGAAGTTTGCGATAAACTGTTTGTACAGGGTAGTGATTTGAAGGTCCACATGAGAATACATACTGGATATAAACCATTCAAATGCCAACATTGTGATAAAATGTTTAGACAGAGTAGTAATTTGAAGGATCACATGAGGATACACACAGGGGATAAACCATTCAAATGTGAAATTTTTGATAGCATGTTTAGAGTTAGCAGTCATTTGATGGACCACATGATTATACATACTGGAGATAAACCACTAGCATGTGAAGTTTGCAATAAAATGTTTGGACTCGGTAGTCAATTGAAGCGCCACATGAGGATACATACCGGAGATAAACCATTCAAATGTAAAGTTTGCGATAAAATGTTTGTGCAAGGTAGTAATTTGAAGGACCACATGAGGATACATACCGGGGATAAATCATTTAAATGTGAAGTTTGTGATAAAATGTTTAGACAGAGAAATACTTTGAAAAAAACTACATGATAATGCATATACAGGAGATAAACCATGGAAATGTAAAGTTGGTAATAAAATGTTTGGAAACGGTGGTTATTTCAAGGACCACATGAGCACACATACTGGAGAGAAACCATTCGAATGTGAAGTTTGTCTTTAAATATTTAGAAAACGTTGCCATTTGAAAAAAAAACACATGAGAAAACATGCTGGAGATATACAAAGCACAATTCAAGGGTAAAGTGCTTGATTGAATGTTTACAGAAAGAGAGTGGTTTTTTAAAGACACGTTTGAGATAAACCATTCACAGGTGAAATTGGTGATTCCATTTTAGGGCTAAACACTGCTTTCGAGAGCCACAGGAGGATGAATATGGGAGATAATTTTAGAAATATTAAATTCGTACTAGAATGTTTATGCCGGTTTCAAATAAGAATACATACTGAACAATAACTGTTCAAATGTGAAATTTATCATATTTTGTTTGGGACAGCAGTACTATGAAGTGCCACAGGATTTTGGTTTCTGTTGGTATTGATAGATTGATACCCACAGTTTTAATCGAGAATAAACATTAAAGGAGAATACATGTTTCAGATTTTGATAGTGTCAAGACTGATTTTTCAGTTAATCAATAGCACCCAGGAATATTCAAATAACTGCGGTATGTCTTGAAACGTTTGACAGAGTCAAAGTCCATAATCAGACCTGATAACAAATATTTTCATTATCCCGAAAATTCACGAGACTAATGAACACATAAATAAAATAATATTCATTATCCAATCAGTCAAAATTGGTATGAAAAATCATTAAAGACCTGGATACGTCAAAGGTTTTTGCAAAGTGTATTAAGTATTTTCTCAGTAAAGTAGCAATGAATGAACAATTCAAATCTCGCCTTAAAGTATCTTGCATATATAAATCCTCGATATATAATAATGACAGTACATTTTTTGATATTTTATATTGTAGATACTCTTGTGTCAGGAGATGATAGTTTTTGAAAAATACGGTATTTATGTTTACGAGATATGTTTCGATATATTTTTTTCCGAACAAATGTTTGATTCATGGAAACAATAAAAAGTGTATCGAAACTAATCATTTAGAGTTCCTTTTATCTAAAAATTTATAGGAAAAAAATCGCATACGTGTTTTACTGTACAAATTTGATTTAAATTGTGGCTATATTCTTAAACTCATTGAGGTTTAAATTTATTTAGGTGATAAACGCGATAATTTCTTTAAGCATAGATAACAGTTAATAAAGCGAGACAACGCCTTTAAACATTGCCATCAGTTAATAAAGCGCGAGAACAAGCAGTTGTCTGTTGTGTTATGTAAGACTATCAATGGTTTTTATGAAAAGATATTTGAAATTCTCTAAAATGCTATACACTGCAGAAGATGACATAAAAAGACATATATACAAACATTCATACGCACATACATACGTACGTGCGTGCGTGCGTGCATGCATGCATGCATGCATGTATACATACATACATACATACATACATACATACATACATACATACATACATACATACATACATACATACATACATACATACATACATACATACATACATACATACATAAGTAATATCGTGATAACTGGCCTCTAGCCACGACAGTTTCGTCTTTTACTGTACTAATGTTTATAACAAAAGAAAACAATGACTGGCCTCTAGCCATGAGAGTCTGTTGTTTGACTGTACTAATTAGTTGATGAAAAAAAGTCACTTCATATGATCTTGACTGCACTATGCAAATAACACTCTGTAAAGGGAGTTGAATGTATCACGCAGGTACAGATACAGTACTGTGAATTGCTCCAACACTCGGAGTTATTGGTTGGGTAGCGTGAAGTGGAAATAGTGAACACACGTAGTAAAAAGTAAAATAGAAATACAATTACCGTTGGTGGTAATTCAATACCGACGATTTTCTGCCTTAATTATGTATTTTAGCATATCTGTTAGGCAATAAACATGACATAGGAATGTCACCAGCTGTACAATTGATTTGCTGCATAATTATTTGTAATTGCAACTGTTTTGATAGAACTACATCACATTTATTTTAGTCAAGGAAAAGCAATAAATATATTACATCGATGGCGGAGAGCAACTTGTGTTATATTTGCATCATATATGCTTTCAATGTCGCTACCTACTGGGATAACCCGGTTGCTAGAAACACTGAGAAACCTAAATTCACCGATTTAGGCCTTGAAATACACATGCAATTACATTTTGTCGGTGTATATATTGGTGTACACACAGGAATTATGATTTGGTTTGTTCGAATAGTAACATGAAACAAAAATAAAATATGATTTATGTGATTTTGACATGTATTATTTAAATTTTCACTAGTATAGCAATCGTCAACCGGTCATACTTTATTGGGCATATATCAAAAACAAATGATCGTTATGGAATGGAGGTAGTATGATAAACGACTGATCGTTCCGGAATGGAAATAATCCCAGGAACAGACGATATAAGTTGGTTAAAATCATATTGTTTTAAGTATTTTAATTCTCGTTAGAACTTAATGCACACACCTAGACTAGGGTAATAGTCTTGCCACAGGAAAAGCTGTAAAACTGTTGTTAAACGCAGGCTCAAGGATAGAATGCATTCCATGTGCTTTGAAAGTGAAAGAAATGGCATACTTCATTGTGAATAGGGTCATGGAGTGGCCGAATGGTCTAATGCGCTCACAATTACTGATCACTGCCATCTCACTTCTGTCTGCGTGGATTCCAGTCTCTGGCTCGGCAAATGTGGTCATGTGAGACAGCTTGCCGGTATCTTCTCATGGGTTGGTGGTTGTTTCTGGGTTATCACAATTTCTTCATCTACCATTAATACCGTCCACCATCTATAGCTTATCTTGTGCAGAAATGTAGAGCCAAACCTTATAGCAATAACATCATTGTAAATAATGCAAGAAACCTCAAAATAATTTGAATAATGGCAACAGTTCTTGTTGAGATGACTGTGGTGTATGGGATGTATGTGAAAAGCCTCGAAAGAATTTGAATAATGGCAAAAGTTCTTTCTGAGACGACTGTGGTGTATATTAACATCTGCTGGTGCATCCACTAATGAGAAGTATTCTTTAAAATGACAGACCAGCATAAAGCTGAGTATAGACCTTTGGATCTGTAACATGGCAAATATCAATTTGTCGTGATCAACAGGTATTATACTCAGTTGAAAAAGAACAATATGTACAAAAAAGATGGTCACATGGCTAGTGTAGGGGAATCTGACAAGAAATGTGTCACTGGTTTATAATATCTGGAAATATTCTACTTTAACGCTGCATGAAAACTCATGACAGTGTTTAAGTTGACATTACAGAAATGACTAGAGAAATGAAACAGCATCAAATATTGAATAAACATACTACAAAGTATAATGAACTGTCCCAAGCGACGTGACTGTAACAAACTTATGACAAAATTATATAAAAAAAAATCAAAGGACAAAGGCTTTTGGAAGATATTCGTATACACTAAAAAACTGTCTTAAGACATTTACATTTCTTTTCTTCTGTTTTAATTTATAGTTGTGTAACAGGTACATACACACAAATCGTTTAATATTTAATATTAAAATGATGCCTTATATATTTTTAGTGGTGTCAATAATTTGAATGAAAATGTGCGAAGAATGAAAGTGTTTATTTAGATTTTAGAAATAGAGATATTAGTGCTATTCTTATCTTTGCAATCCATGTCAAGGAGGCTTTGGTAAAGTTCCGTACACAAAGATAGACAAGTATTCATGCCTTCTTGATACGATTACTAAATTTTTCGAATCAGCTATTTCGAGAGATGCTAACAAATGATCAGGAATCTTAGCATTAATTATTCGAAACCTACCAGCTATACTTGCGCATAATCCAGGTTGACATGCAAACAAAATAGACACTGATATGCTGTCGCAATAATGCTCTTTTAAAAATAAAATATCCTGAGTCATCTTTTTATGTTATAACATATCCAAGATTGTTATAATTCAAGTTTATTTTGGTGTGTATTTCTGGGTGTTTCAGTCTTTCAGTGTATTTTTAGGTGTTTCTATTAACGTGTGACAAACCATGGAATTGAAAATTAATATGTTAAATGTCCAGCATTCATGAGCCGAATTCCATTGAAAATCTTCATATATCATAATAATTTTGCAGAATAGACCAATCCAAACTATGGTCATATTTTTGGAATACACTATGTTAGGTTTGTACAGTTTGTTTCAGAACTGAATTATAGCTTTTGATAAATATTTTTTTTTAAAATGCCAGTACAGTTTAAACTTATTTTGCACTTACTTTCAACAAGTTTTTAAATGACACTATTCCTTTTATGTTACTTAGGTTGTGACTTACTTAGTGGACACCTATACTGGATGCATGGACACCTATACTGGATGCATGGACATTGGGTTGCCAGTTTTAATTCTGAACCGATTAATTGGGCTGGCTGATGTTGGTCTGAGAGCAAAGAACTTGACCACCGTTGCTTAAGCAGTGTATAATCAAAATGTGATGACACCTTTAACAACCACTGCCAGCGAATCGATTTGTGTAATTTAGTTCTTTAATTCATAGCAGTTTAAGAAGAATTGCTTTTTGTAGTGAATGAATGGTCATGTCAGCATGTGGTTTTTCATTAAAATATTTCGTACAAAGTCTTGCAAGTCCTAAATATAATTGGTGCTAATCTGATATCCAAATGTGACCACAATGGCAACAATCTTAAAAATTTTGCTATCACATGTCTTCTTCAACAGAAAGTCACATTGACATTTGTTTTCATCGAAAGACTTCTAATGATATCCAGTTGGTCTTAAATTAAAATGGTGACGATCTGATGTCCAATATGGCCACAATAGAAGCCATCTTGAAATATTCTTATTGTTACCCCTCCTGAATGGAAAGTCATATCTTGACAAAATTGTTTTCGCTACTTCTCTTCAAATTTATGCATATATCAACATGGGGTTTTTAACAATAGACTTCTTATGATATCTTCTTAGTCCTAAATCAACATGGTGCCAGTGATATATTCATTATGACCGCCATCATGATTATCTTACAAATCAAAGGAAGTATTCTGGTGAAAACCCCATGTTTGATGGTAATTATGACTGATTTCTTCACCAAGCTCTAAATGAAACGGATATCAGTATTACATCCAATATGGCATCTTTGAACACCGACTTTTAATCTTGCCACTACTTCCCCTGAATGAATGATCATCATGACATGTGGTGTTCACAAAAACACTTTAATGATGTCTACTTTATCCTAAATGAAGTACTGGGATAATCTAGATTAATTCCAGTATATGTGCCACAGCTGCGAATTTGAAATCTTGTTACTCGTGAAGGTTACCATAGATTGTTTTAATGCTAGACAGTTTAAAGGAAGACATTGTCTTATCTTTAATTCCTGCTCATTCATTTCGCCTAGCAGAGTGTTAGTCCCATTGAAGGACTATTGTTATATTTATAGTATATTGAAGTTAGTATTGTATAATATGGCAAAATTATTTTTTCTTACTTTAACAACTGCTAAAGTTGTTATACATTGGACTATTTCAATTTCATTTCTCAACCACATGTGCGCAGCTATCATTTGATCTGATGTGTGTCTAGGAATCAGGCAGTTTCACATACAAAACGT